>JAAGKR010003090.1:45318-79319 GCA_011419295.1 Clarias macrocephalus
AGTGACTGATTGAACAGGCTTTTAAGCGGAGCGTCCTCAGTACCGGTGTGTGTGTGTGTGTCTGTGTGTGTCTGTGTGTGTCTGTGTGTGTCTGTGTGAGTCTGTGTGAGTCTGTGTGAGTCTGTGTGAGTCTGTGTTAGTCTGTGTGAGTCTGTGTGAGTCTGTGTGAGTCTGTGTGTGTCTGTGTGTGTCTGTGTGTGTGTGAGCAGCACGTTTATACAAACCTGTCTGTTAGTGACCAATCAGAATCCAGAATTCACTCCTGAGGTTTTAGGACTGTTTCCTTTAGTGAATTAACAAATATTAATCAGTGTTATATATATATATATATATATATGTGTGTGTGTGTGTGTGTGTGTGTGTGTGTGTGTGTGTGTGTTGCTCAGGCTGAATGCGGTGCAGTACTACCTCCAGGGCCGTAATCAGGAGAGACTGGCTGAGTGTTACTACATGCTGGAGGATTATGACGGCTTGGAGCGTCTCACTAACGGGTTACCGGAGAACCACAAGCTGCTGCCGGTGACGTCATTCAGCTCCAGCTGCCTCTAGGATTTACGTTAAATGGGATTTAATGAATCTTTAATGAATTAACGTATACAGTTACAGCTACACAGTTATAGGAAGAAAATACTACACTTTTGATCCACTAATTTGTGATAAACAGCGCAAAATAATAGATTCATTTAACTCGTCCTTGTGTATATTAATATGGATTATGATGTGGAAGAAATAATTTAGGGAGGTGCGATAGAAGGATTGTGTTATTCATTTCCCACACAGTGTCTGTCTGTCTCAGATGATAAGAAACAGTAGGGAGCTAAAACTTTTGCACTCTGCTGTCTATTGTTCTATAGGATTTCAAAGAATACCAACTCCTGCTTTTGACAAGTGTGTGTATGTGTGTGTGTATGTGTGTGTGTATGTGTGTGTGTATGTGTGTGTGTATGTGTGTGTGTATGTGTGTGTGTGTGTGTGTGTGTATGTGTGTGGTATGTGTGTGTGTATGTGCGTATGTGTGTGTGTGTGTGTGTGTGTGTGTGTGTGTATGTGTGTGTATGTGTGTGTATGTGTGTGTATGTGTGTGTATGTGTGTGTATGTGTGTGCGTATGTGTGTGCGTATGTGTGTGCGTGTGTGTGTGCGTATGTGTGTGCGTATGTGTGTGCGTATGTGTGTGCGTGTGTGTGTGCGTGTGTGTGTGCGTGTGTGTGTGCGTGTGTGTGTGCGTGTGTGTGTGCGTGTGTGTGTGCGTGTGTGTGTGCGTGTGTGTGTGTGTGTGCGTGTGTGTGTGCGTATGTGTGTGCGTGTGTGTGTGTGTGTATGTGTGTGTGCGTATGTGTATGTGTGTGTGTGATGTGTGTGTATGTGTGTGTGTATGTGTGTGCGTATGTGTGTGTGTATGTGTATGTGTGTGTGTGATGTGTGTGTGTATGTGTGTGTATGTGTGTGCAGGACATCGGGCAGATGTTCGTCACTGTAGGAATGTGTGAGCAGGCAGTTAGCGCCTACCTCAGGTGTAACCGGCCCAAAGCGGCAGTGGATGCCTGTGTGCACCTGAACCAGGTAGCGCACGCACGCACGCACAGCACAGCAACAGCTGCTTATGTTGTACATTACTTACCAGCTTGTTAATTCAGCACCCGTGTATGCATGAAGCATACACTCTTTAAGGACATCAAAAGTTTTGGCCCCTCCACCACTAGCACGCTCCTGACAGTAAAGGGGCGGGACTCTGATCAGAAGCAGCTTTTCCTCGACAGCACAGGCTCTAGAATTAAAACACGAAATCGTCTAAATGAAGTCGTGTGAACATTGGGAAGCACTTACACACACACACACACACACACACACACACACACACACACACACACACACACACACACACACACACACACACACACACATCTGGTCGCAGCACTGTGTGATTTTTCAGCTCCGCCCCCTGACGCAGTGCTACGTTCCTTCCTGTTTCATGGCACCGGGGCGTAATGACACATTGCTGATTACAGAGTGAGCCGAGGGGGTTCGTTAACTCGGCTCTGACGATAGCGCAGCTGCAACCCGCGTTAGTGTTACTATAGCAACGGCTCGTTCACAGGGACGTCAACTGTTTGTATGTGGAAGGAGTCTCCAGTGTCGGAGGAAAGCTGTAACTCCTCTGTCACTCCTTATTTCACCAACACTGAAATGTGTGTGTGTGTGTGTGTGTGTGTGTGTGTGTGTGTGTGTGTGTGTGTGTGTTTCAGTGGAACAAAGCTGTAGAACTTGCTAAAGACCACAACATGAAGGAGATCGGCCCTCTGCTGTCCAAGTACGCTTCTCACCTGCTGGAGAAGAGGAAGACTCTGGAGGCAGTGGAGCTCTACAGGAAGGCTCATCACTTCCTCGACGCCGCCAAGCTCATGTTCAAGGTGAGAGAGAGAGAGAGAGAGAGAGAGAGAGACAGGCTGCTCTTTACACCTGCTGTTCTCTCTGAGCGACCAGGGTGCGAGAACATGACGAACTCGACAACAAGAACATGTGTTCATTTTATTGTGAAGAAAAAAAAACTCGTATTAAATCTTTACGGCATCTCTCGTGTCTCGGCGCAGATCGCAGACGACGAGGCGAGGAAGCGGACGAGGCCGCTGAGGGTGAAGAAGCTGTACGTGCTCGCCGCCCTGCTGGTGGAAAATTACCACACCCAGCACAAACAGTCTCAGCAAAGCAGAGGCAAAGGCAGGAAATCCGAGGTAACGCTGATCTCATGACCCAGTGGCCTGACTGGACAGACGGCGCTGATTAGTTTTCTCTGGCGGAAGTGCAGCGGCCGCGTTATTGTTTCTATAGCAACAGCTCGAACACAGAATTAAACAGCTGAAGTTTATTTAATATTGATGGAAGGAGTCTCCAGTGTCACAGCACTCTGTAGCAGCAGAGACAGAGGAGTGAACTGTCATTAGAGAGACAGAGACGAGACGGGCGGAGAGGGAACGACTCCTTATAGTCCGCGCGAATGTTCGTAAGAAAAGAAACGTTCAAATGTGATTTTTAACGGATACCTTTTTTAATTTTAATACTTGACAGTTTGTGCAAAAGACTAATAATAGTAAATTACTCGAGTAGCGTCACACCACAGTCACACTGATTTGGTTTAATCACTGACTCGGGATGTCAGTGATTAAACCAAACACTGACGTAGTAATGTGTGTGTGTGTGTGTGTGTGTGTGTGTGTGTGTGTGTGTGTGTGTGTGTTCGTCAGGCCACCTCGGCTCTGGCTGGGTTGTTAGAAGAGGACGCCGCCACGGCCGACAGTCACATGGTGGAAAAAGCGTGGCGAGGAGCCGAGGCCTATCACTACTTCCTGCTGGCTCAGAGACAACTGTACAGCGGCAGTGTGGAGGCCTCCATGAACACGGGTAATACACACCGTACACACACACACACACACACACACACAATATACACACCCGTACACACACACACACACAGAATGCTGCCATATGACTGTACCGGTGGTGTAAATGGCGCAGAAAGTGCGCTGTCGTTGAAAAAGTAAACGCTCTCTGGAAATCATAAATTTCACACTAAAGTTGTGATTATTTTCTCTCCTGACCGCTTCATGGTGTTACTGCAGTTTTTACTCTAAAATGAATCCAGTATTTTTTGCTGTACGGTTTCTGATTAGATTTGATGTCGGCATTAAGACGGGATTCTTCTCTCCCCTTGTCCGTCTGTCTGTCCCGCCCCCCCTCCAGCCCTGCACCTGCGTGACTATGATGACATCATCCCCGCCGTGGAGATCTACTCGCTCCTGGCCGTGTGTTCGGCGGCTCACCGCGCCTTCGCCACCTGCTCTCGCGCCTTCATCAAGCTGGAGTCTCTGGAGAGCCTGAGCGCTGAGCAGAGGCAGCTGTACGAGGAGCTCGCGCTGCAGATCTTCACCAAACATCCACCTAAAGACAACCGCAAGAGCCAGCTGGACAGCACAGATGACAGGTACGTCTCTCTCTCTCTCTCTCTCTCTCTCTCTCTCTCTCTCTCTCTCTCTCAGACACAAAAACACACACGTTTCTTCCAGGTTAATGCAACCAAGTTCAGCTCTGTGCAAAAATACTTTGTCAAAATACCAGCATTGAGACTAACACACTCTGTCTGTCTCTCTTTGTCTCAGTGCGGAGGGGAAGCCGCCCACGTGTATCGTGACAGGACGGAGTATCTCTGATTATCAGTTCTGGATGTGTGGTGTGTGTAAACACTGTGCTCACGAGCAGGACATCACCAACTACAGCTACTGTCCCCTGTGTCACTCCCCTCTCACCTGATACTGTCTGTCTGTCTGTCTGTCTGTCTGTCACTCCCCTCTCACCTGATACTGTCTGTCTGTCTGTCTGTCTGTCACTCCCCTCTCACCTGATACTGTCTGTCTGTCTGTCTGTCTGTCTGTCACTCCCCTCTCACCTGATACTGTCTCTCTGTCTGTCTGTCTGTCACTCCCCTCTCACCTGATTCTGTCTGTCTGTCTGTCTGTCTGTCACTCCCCTCTCACCTGATTCTGTCTGTCTGTCTGTCTGTTTGTCTGTCACTCCCCTCTCACCTGATTCTGTCTGTCTGTCTGTCTCTCACCTGATACTGTCTGTCTGTCTGTCTGTCTGTCTCTCACCTGATACTGTCTGTCTGTTTGTCTGTCTCTCACCTGATACTGTCTGTTTGTCTGTCTCTCACCTGATACTGTCTGTCTGTCTGTCTGTCTCTCACCTGATACTGTCTGTCTGTTTGTCTGTTACTCCCCTCTCACCTGTACTGTCTGTCTGTCTGTCTCTCACCTGATACCTGTTTCTGTCTGTATGTCTGTCTGTCTCTCACCTGATACTGTCTGTCTGTCTGTCTCTCACCTGATACTGTCTGTCTGTCTGTCTCTCACCTGATACTGTCTGTCTGTCTGTCTCTCACCTGATACTGTCTGTCTGTCTGTCTGTCTCTCACCTGATACTGTCTGTCTGTCTGTCTGTCTCTCACCTGATACTGTCTGTCTGTCTGTCTCTCACCTGATACTGTCTGTCTGTTTGTCTGTTACTCCCCTCTCACCAGATACTGTCTGTCTGTCTGTCTCTCACCGGATACTGTCTGTCACTCCTCTCTCAATTATTACTGTCTCCCTGTCTGTTTTCCTGTCTGTCTGTCCGTTTAACTGTCTCTCCTCTCTTACCTGATTCTGTCTCTATATCTGTCTGCGACTCCTCTCTCATTTGATACTGTCTCCGTCTCTCTCTCTCTCTCTCTCTCTCTTGATTCTTCGTGCAGTAGACAATCAGCCTGGTTATCATCAGTAGCTCTAAAACACTAATCATTCCATGAATCTGTTTTACTCGCTGTGGTTCTGAGGTTCTCTGTGTTCTTTTCATTTCTTTTATTTTTCCCCACAGGATTATTAAATACAGAACATAAACACCCCATACTGTACCGTCAGATCGTACGCTCATTAACATCATCTTTGTCTCATTTACAAAACATTTTTATTATACAGTTTTGGGAAATTAGTTGTTGCTGAGCTCGTGTTTAAAAATAATAAATTAATTCATGTGACTCTTCAGTATGATTTGTACACATTTAGTTTTTCTTGTGTCTCCTGTTTAATGCCTTTTTATACTTACAGAATAAACTCTGATGTACAGATTCTCTCTCATGTTTTAATCTCATCTTCACTTTGAACTCAGCCTCCTGTTTGCCTTCCAGCTATGACGCTAATGTAGCTAACTGAGGTTAGCAACATGCAGAGCGCTACTGGGTAAAGACGCAACGACAGACACCAAAGGAAATAATTTTTCTTAATTATTCATAATAATTACCTGCACCTGTTGTTTCATGTGTATAAAACAAGCCAAATGATTTATAAGAACATTAAAGTGGCTGAAATGTGTTTATATTGTATGTCAAAGCCACATTGCGGTGGTTCTGCGCATTAGAGGAGCAACACTGCCCTCGTGTGGACGAAATGACCAGCTGTGTGTCGCAAATATACGGAATTAAGTTTTCTGTTTCGGGATAAACGTGTCATTTATCGTGTCAGTTTAGTACTTGATTAATGATTCTTCAAGGTTATTATTTCCGTTAATTAATTTGTTTAACCTTGTTGAAGTTTGCATTTGTTACTATAACCTGCACACTTACAAATAACTACCAATTAGGAAAAAATAAACTACACCCTAACTAAATCTAACTAAGATTTTTTTGTTTAAAATTAAATAATTTTGACAGAAATCAATCAAAGCACACAGTTTTCAGAATGTTAGCCCGAAATTATTCACCCCCCTGGCAAATTCTGACTTAAAACTTGCTGGTTGAATAGAAGTAATTTTTTCTTGATTAGAAATGACACAGGCGTCTCCCAGAAGATAATCAGATGATGTACAAAAGGCATCATTGTGGAAAAAATTGTTACTCATATTTTATTTACATTTGAACAAAAAGTGGCATGTGCAAAATGATGCATACGTTTCTCATTAATCAATAGAAAAGCCTTTATTGGTTATTACGGCAAATCAAACGCTTCCTATAATTGCTGAGCAGCTTTCTGCGCGTCTCCACTGGTTCATCTTTAGTGATGAGCTCCAACTCGTTCCGATTGCCGTCACCCTGATCTGTAGCTCCCTCCACAGATTCTCAATTGGATTTAAGTCAGGACTTTGGCTGGGCCACTGCAAAACATTCATGTTTTTGTCTGATAACCATTTCTTCACCACTTTTGCTGTGTGTTTTGGGTCGTTGTCGTGCTGAAACGTCCACTGGTGCCCAAGGCCGCAGACAGTCTGCAGACTGCCTAATGATGTTGTTGAGAATGTTGATGTGTTGCTCCTTTTTCATGGTGCCGTTTACTCTGATTAGGTTCCCTGGTCCACCGGCTGAAAAACACCCTCAAATCATTAGGTTCCCGCCACCGTGTTTGACAGTGGAGACGGTGTTCTTGGGGTCGAAGGCTTCTCCTTTTTTATGCCAAATTGAACTGCATCATTGTGGCCAACCATTAAAATTTTTGTTTCATCTGACTATTAAACAGAAGACCAGAAGTCTTCTTTGTCCAGATGAGCATTTGCAAAGGCCAAGCGGGCTTTTGTGTGCCTCAGCTGGAGAAGTGATGTCCTCCTTGTTCTGCGTCGGTGGAACCCAGCGGTGTTCAGTGTCCGTCGGACTGTCTGCCCTGTGATGTTTCCACCAGCAGAGCTCAGATTCATCAGGATGGCCCTGGTGCTGATTGTTCTTTACATCTCTCACTGTCCTCCTGGCCAGCACAGGTGTCACATTTGGCTTCCGACCCCATAATCTGAGATTCTTCACAGTGCGGAACTTCTTGTGTTTATTTAATAATACTTTGCACTATAGCCACTGGAACTTCAGAACATTTAGACATGGTCTTAGAGCCCTTTCCTGACTCCTGAGCAGCCACAACGCACAGCTGCAGGTCCTCAGTGAGCTCCTTTGTCTTAACCATGACTGTCCACAAACCAACAGCAGAGAGCTTTAGTTTGTCACCCGTTGAGGTGATTAAACCAGCTGTTCCCAATGAATCAGGGTAATTAGGATGCTTTAGAACAGCTTGGACTATTTGGAATGGTATAGAACTGATATAGTGACAGTTTGCAAAGAGTATGAATAATTTTGGACATGCCACTATTTGTTCAAATGTAAATAAAAGCTGCGAATTTTGCATTATTTCTTTTACTCTAATGATTTTCATGAAGCGAAACAATTGCTTGCAGTACAGACTTCAGGTTCTCTGTATGTAAACAGCACATCTGGGTTAACGGTAGCTATTCATCTTTAAACATTAGAGTACAGTAATCAAATAAACCGACTACAGTGACATCTAGTGGCGGAATAAAGCTCAACGTAATTCAATGAAATTACAGATCATGTTTAGCTTTAAAGCGTCTTTTCTGCTTTTCTTCAACATGGTGAAACCTTAGGATTAAAAGGGAAACTAAAGAGTCGTTTTCCCTCTGAAAAGTGACTGAGGTCGTACCAAAAGTGTGTGAAAGTTTTAATTGAAAATCTCTGCCTTTAACTGACAGAGATACAGATACACCTGCATCTGTCCATACCATGGATGTACATGAACGGTAGAAAAAGTCATTCTAATTAAACGCACCAGTCCATGGACAAGGAAAAGTAAAAAACTGTTTACTGCCCTTTTACCCTCGAGGAAGTGTGTAAATGTTATCTATCTATCTATGAGGTTGCATCAAAAAGTTTCTCAACAGACCAGTTTTAGACTAGTTTTGTAACACGCCAACAGATGGCAGCGCAAGGCTACACATACAGTCACAGGGGGCGTCGACCTTCATAAGTCAGTGTGCCGAAAGACATCTGGAGCTGTGCAACTGGTGCCGTTCTGGCCATGTGCGTTCCCATGTCTGTCATTTCATCATGGACAGCTATGAGTCGTTCGAGGTGTTTCGAGGGACATCACTGGAAGATGAGGGATCAGGAAGACCTTCAGCGAGCTCAACCCCCGAAGATGTCGAAACCATTCGGCAACGTGTTTATGATGATCGTCAAAGTTCAGTCCACAACGTTGCTGCAGTTGTCTGTGTTTTATCATACGGAACGGTCCGGTTGATCCTCCGTGTCCAGGATCATTACCGGTGCCTTGGGTGTACGGGTGCGACCCTGAGACGAGGCAACGACCTTCACAGTAGAAGAGGAAAAGGCGAGGCGGGTCGGCAGCTCGACCGGGTGCACGTCCATCGTCTTTTTCCACATTTGCTGCTTTGTGCATCGAGAATTCATCACCCAGGAGCCGCGCTGTCAATAGCGAATTCTACTGACTGTACGGCGAGAAAACTGAGCTTGTAAACGGAGCTAATCTCATAGCTCTCGTATCTATATTTCTGCACACGGTCTATGTGGGGATTAATAAAAGTTTTTTGTTTGTTTGTTTATTATAATCACACATGGCATTAGAAGAATGAAAATATTTTTGTCTGGAATCATATTTAGATGGGGAGGTGCAGTTTAGCGTCCATTATTATTATTATTATTATTATTATTATTATTATTATTACTTTTTATATAAGTTGTTTTGGTCAAAGGTGAATAATTTTTTTTCTGTGTGTGTGTGTGTGTGGGGGGGGGGGGGTATCAGGCTTTCATATATTTTTTCTCTCATCTCCAGTTTCAAGCTTCTTCTTTTTCTTTTTGGTCAGAGTGCCCCCCATCACCCCCCCCCCTCCCCATGCGCGTTCCCGGCGCGTGTGAGCTCACGTGCTGCTGCTGCTGCTGCTTCTTCTAATAGCGCTCACGGTTGACGCGCATGCGCAAAAGCAGCTCCGTGGTGGCTGCGGGACCAGAGCACCTCACTATCAGTCTGTGTGTGTGTCTCTCTCTCTCTCTCTGTGTGTGTGTGTGTGTGTAAGGAGTCCTGGGATGATGGAGCTGGAGCTGGAGGAAGGGTTCAGGGGACGGACCTGATGCACTGAGCTGAAGGTAAATTATTATTATTATTATTATTATTATCACATGAACCTGTTTTGAACTTTAAATCACAGCATGTCTTGTGTTTTTTTAATACAACCTATGATTTATATATTTTACTGTCTAGCTTTTTTTCTCTTTTCACTTGATGCTTATGTGAAACTTATTACTGATGAGAGAGGGAGAGAGAGAGGGAGAGAGAGAGAGGGAGCGATAAACCCACTCCTACTCGTCCTGAGCCGAGCGACGAGACCCTCAGGACTGATCAGGACGCGACCCAAACCCTCGCGACGATGTGAAAAGCTTTCTGTTTGTCTTTCTCACAGAGGAATCGATATCCATTAGCAGGATTTGGTTTTGTTGTGGTTTGAGTTTTACAGCGCAGTCAGACTCCAGGAGCACACGGCGTCCCGCGCCACCGGCGTCAGGAAGTTCTCCCCAGAGCTCCTTCCTTTCACACTGGACACGCCGAAGTTGTTTATTTTCCCTCTTTTCGGTGTGTTTGCGCCGTGAGTTTGCTGCGCTCGAGCTCTACACTGCAATCAGATACTGAAGCGGAGCAAAAATAGAAAGAGCTCAGGATCAGATTAATGTAACATGAGACTTCAGAGTTCATTACAGTTCATAGATTCGTACCCCAAGATGCACCTTAATACTCTGGTAATAAAGGTAATAATGACTGAATTTTCATTTTATTTTTAGAGTTGACATTTCTGAACTTCACAGGACTGGACATGCTTCTACACGTCAAACCAAAACTTCTATCATAAATATTAATCTTTAATATAATAATTAAATATGTCTGTTTAAGTATTTATGCCATTTTAAACCGAATCTTCATTGACTGGTGTGTGTCACGCACTCAAAAGCTTCCTGTGGAAAAGTTATAAGATGTGATAACATTGTGAAATGAACAGCCAGGTCCATAAATGATAGTCTGTTCCATTATTTATGAGACACGTATGAGCAAATGTGTGTGTGTGTGTGTGTGTATGAAAATGCCTGTAATTTCTGAATAGTTAATGTCACACTTTTGCGAAGCCGCTTGAATTAAAGCTGAAAGACTTGACTTCGCTCACATTTTCAATGTTTTCATTCGTCTTTGTTCCAAGATTTATGGACCTGACTGTATAAACTTGTATATAAAAATACAGACTTTTATTCTTTGCATTTTTTCAGGAACACAGCAAGCTGGTTTTTTGCTACCTCAACAGTCTCTCTCTCTCTCTCTCACACTCTGACTGTTATAAAGTGCTGACACTGGAGACTCCCTCCATAAACGTTGCATTGTTTAATGTGTCTGTTCCATGTTTTGCCAAGACCCGTCTCTAGCAGTGTGACTGGTTATTTTATAGGGCTGCTCCCATTGATCGGTCGCCGATCATAATCGGCCGATAGTAGCTTTGGGAAGTTTGATCGTCAGTCTCTATAATGGCTGATATAGAAAAGCCGATCAGATGACGCAAAACTCGCGAGACAATTTTTTTGCGCGCTGCTAAAATGGCTTCGCCGGTCTGGCGATTCTACATGTTGTGTGAAAATGACAAAACATTAGCAATCAGCAGCCAGTGTAACAAGACAATTCCACGAAGCGGGAAGCAGCCAAAGCATTTTAACACCACGAACCTCATCAGACATTTGAAGGTTAGTCACGTGAAGGAACACGAGCAGTTTTCAAAGTTGGCTTGCGCTAAGAGAGCGGGAGAGCTCAGCAACTCGCGCGCCGCCGCTCGCTCACTCAGCTGTCGGTAACCCCCCTATCTCACCTACGCGGCCGGAAGTACGGTTCATCATGATTCACCGCGGGTTTTGGCGCTGTGATTACGTTTCCATCTTTCTTACTTTTTTGGCGGTCCTCGCGGATGCTTGCGGTCTTTGCAGAACTTCCGGCGACTCGCGTCCTACTTGTCTGTTATTTTATTTAATTTAAATATTATTACCTATATAATAATATAAATAATAAATATAATAAATAATAAATAAATATAAATAACTATATTATTATAGTAAATTTAAATTACTAACCAAACACTCGCTGCTATATTTTAAGTTGACGTGTTGCACATGTTGCTTGCCAATAAATACAGGTGTCAATTCATGATGTTCCTCTTCTTGTAATTTCAACACTTAATTTACATTGTTATTAGATATAGTTTAATAAATAATGCCACGTGATAAGGCTTCAAGTAGACCCTGTAATCGGTGATCGGTATCGGCCGATACAGCTTCTAGTGATCGGAGATCGGTGATCGGCCCCAAAAATCCTCATCAGAGCAGCCCTATAATTTTACCTTACCAATGCTGCACTTCTAATTATGAATAATATTCACCCGAGGTGAAGATACTCCGATACGACATTGAGTTGATTTCTTCTGCACGATTGCTTAGAACTGTTTTGTCTTTCTGGCTTTATATCTCAGTTGATGGAGTCGTAGCTACAACCTTGATTCCATCTCCGTCCCATCATGGTGTATGGGCAGATCCTGCACCGATGCGGCCCGGACGAGAACTTCCTCAACCTGAACGTGGGCGGTTTCAAGCAGAAAGTGTCTTGCTCTTTGCTCCAGCGCTTCCCACACACTCGTCTCGGACGTTTGCTCCTCTGCAGCTCAGAGTCAGCCATACTGGAGCTGTGCGATGACTACAGCGTGACCGAGCACGAATTCTACTTCGACCGCAACCCGCGCTTCTTTTGCTACGTGCTGAACTTTTACCACACGGGTAAGATCCATCTGATGGAGGAGCTGTGTGTGTTCAGCTTCAGCCAGGAGCTCGAGTATTGGGGCATCAAGGAGCTTTACCTGGATTCATGCTGCAGCAACAAGTTCCACGAGCAGAAAGAAGGTGAAAAGGATCACGACTGGGACCGGAATGAGGATGAGCAGCTTCAAGAGAGCTTTGATTCCTCCATGGAGGAGCTTTCAGAGCTGGATAAGGATGTGGAGAAGTTTGAAGGCACCTGGTGCTCGGAGAATCGAAAGCAGCTGTGGCTGAGGCTGGAGAATCCGGGACATTCGCTCACAGCTAAGATGCTAGCTGTGGTTTCTCTGAGCGTGGTTCTGATCAGTATCGCGGCCATGTGTGTTCACAGCATGCCCGAGTTCCACCAAGTGGACGCGAACGAAAGAGCCGTGGAAGATCCGGTTCTGGCTGCATTTGAGACCTTTTGCGTGCTCTGGTTCACATTCGAGTTTGTGGTACGCTTAGCGGTAGCGCCGTGCCTCCGTAAGTTTGTCAGCAACGCTTTGAACATCATAGATTTTGTCTCGGTGATACCGTTTTATGCTACGTTAGCACTGGAAACAGCAGACGCCGAGGAAAGCGAGGAGCTGGAGAACGTCGGGAAGGTGGTGCAGATCCTGAGGCTCATGCGCGTCTTTAGGATACTGAAGTTAGCGCGTCACTCTGTGGGTCTCCGATCCCTCGGAGCGACTTTGCGTCACAGCTACCATGAGGTCGGCCTCCTCGTCCTCTTCCTCTCCGTCGGGATTTCCATCTTCTCTGTGCTCGTGTACTTCGCAGAGAGAGACGACGATGAATCCGAGCTCCAGACGATACCCATCGGGTGGTGGTGGGCCACGATTAGCATGACTACAGTTGGATACGGAGACACCTATCCTGTCACGCTAGCCGGGAAGCTCATCGGAACGCTGTGCATCGTGTGTGGCCTCCTAGTGGTGGCACTGCCCATCACCATCATCTTCAACAAGTTCTCTAAGTATTATGAGAGACAGAAGGCTCTGGTGGAGTCGGATCAGTATGGAAGCAACTTGAAAGTTCCGATTCCGGGGATTCCTATGTTCAGCATGAACGATCTTTACGCTAACGGTAATGCGATCAACTCAATTCTGGACAGTTTGTCCACCAGAAGTAGCACAGAAAGTGAAAGGGACGAAAAGGACAGTGAGGATGGAACTTGGGTTATTTCATGACTTTTGCTTTTTTTAAATTTTTTATTAATTCCTAGCGATTACAAATTAGTTGAGCATCATTACAGTCTTCAGACAAGAAACAGACCTACTGCTAAAATCAGAAACAAGCCAGGTTGTGGAGCGAATCCCAAACTTCCCCTAGCATTAATGTTATTTCTTCAGCTTTGTTTTCCTCTTCAGCACTAAAGTGCTCATTTTATTTATTCTAAATTATATCAAGAATTCTCAAGTAAAGCTAATCTCTGCGTAATCATAAGCGGAGCTAGCATAAAATATTGAATTTCAATAGAACCATATAATTTATTAGCAACATTAGTTAAACTAGCCAATAATAACCAAATTATCATTCACCTGCTAAATTCTTCTCGCGATTACACAATTGTTAAACAATTACGTATACTGCAAACCTAAAACAATGTTTTTCATGCTAAAGAAATACACCATTTGTGTTGCAATGAGATTATTAATCGAAAACAAAAGAATCTCGGATCTTTGAAGTGCACAACTAAGAAACAGATGCTGTTATAGGGTTTGAGTCTTAGCCATGAGATTAGCCGGGAGTCTAACTAGCTTACTACAACCCTTTTTATAACACAGAACTGCTAAAACACGCCCTGTGTTTATCGGAACGTTTTTCCAAGCACATAGTTAAATAATCAACGCCCCACCCCCACACTGAAATCTGATGAAAATGAGCGAACACCAAACCTTAGCCAGCATGCTAGCTAGCTTCATGATAAACAGTTTATTGGTAAATTTTAGCTTATCAGGTGACTCTTAATGGCTAATCACGGAAAAATACGTACAATAATTGTGTTTCCGAGCCTCAGTGTTCATCAAATCTCAGCCACAAAGTTTGATTATGATTAGATTAAATACAATGAATTTAGTAAAATGGACATTGCAGGCAGGTTCAAGGGGTTAAAGTTCAAACTCAAAGTCGAATCTGATCAAGTGGATGTTCTTATACAAATCTGAATGTTCATCTGATTATTTTTTTAAAAAGGTCCAGAAGCTCAAAAATCCAGACACACACATGAAAAATAAATATGTATGATTTCAGAGGCTTGTAGTGTGAACACTGGATGATTGGCTCACACTCTTCAGAGTGACTGTAGAACACACACACGCATAGGGTAGTGAAGGAATGTGAGAAGAGTTTGTATTTTCCGCTTTAGTTCTCAGGACGACGAAGCTGTCGGAGTGCGTCCGTCTTCCCGCCTGTGAACGTTTTAATGCACACTTCATCCTGACGTCCGATCCGTCTGATCCGAACAGAACGCCTCTCCTTCTTCCACACGTGGGGGAGCAGAAACATTAAGGAACTGCTTGACGGCACCTTGCTCAAATCTCCTCTGTGGACGTCTGGGTGGAACGAGTGCATGCAGAGCGAGCTGATGTCTTCACAGCTGTGTTGGAAGGAAGCTTTAAAACCTGCTCAAATCATGACCTTGACCTTGACCTTGGGCTTTGGTCCAGGTCCGTCTATGCAAAATCCACCAGAGTGAAATGAATATCTGATGATGTGTTGTCCAGGACAACCAGGTGGGAAATAAAAGTGTTTCCTATATCAAACATTAGTGTCATTTTAATCATCCTGGGGAAATATGAAAGATTGTTCCAGTGTTCCAGATGTTCCAGTGGGCGGGGTTTGATATTCTAATTTCCTAATATTCTAATTAGGACATATGATCGACAGCTTTATCCTATTCCCTAAGCGATAATGTTACTGGTGACCGGCATAACTAACTCTTCAACTGTGCACTTAAGACCCCGGTAGACGAAGAAGTGAAAAAAATATTAAGTGAAAAAAAGTGGGCGGGGACAGAAACATAACAAAGGGTTTTTTTTTTTGTACTTCATGATGTTTTTTTGGTTTCATGGACTCGTTCATACTGGACAGTGACACTCGCACTGCTGGGACAAGTGTCAAGTGTTTCATTTGTGAGCCCCGGTCAGAATTTACGCGTAAAAACATTAGGTGGCTAAATTAGGATAAAGCAGCATATTGTTTCAGTTCTGACTCTACATACAGCATGCATTTCACACGCTACAGACTTCTCTCTATATTTTATGTTTTGTTGAAAGTCCTTATCTTCAGTGAACCAGACTTTGTTAGACTTGGTCTTGCTCTTTATTCCACAAGTCTGTCAGTCTTTGTCTTGAATCAACACGTCTTCATAAGTCTTTGTAAGTCTTCATTTTCAAAAACTATTCTTAACCTTTCCTAAGATTTTTAATCAACAAGTCTTTGTAAGTCTTCGCCTTCTTAAGGCTTTATAAGTTTTTGGCTTCGATCAAAAGTGTGCTGTGAGCTTAAGTGTTTGTTAGTCTTCACCTGTAATCAACAAGTCTTCTTAACATTGGCACCAAATTTTAAATCTCAGCACTAATTAGGAATCCAGTTAAATATAGAAATTAGCGAACTTTATGACTGACCCGTGGTCCAGTGGGTGGAGCTACTGTATGGCAAACACCTCTGAGGAAACACTTGTCCAAATGGCCGTCCATACCATTCCAGCATTTAGTTATGAGACCAAGTTTAATTAGAAATGAGAAAACAGAAGTACAGATTTTGTACAAATGTTCATATGGCTAAACGTAAATTTCTTTTCCTGTAAGGATGGCTACAAAAAAAAAAAAAAAAGAGGTGGTTTGCGGAGGCTTTTGCAAGGGCTGTTTTGCTTAGAGTAAACATCAGCCCAATTAGGAACGATGCCCCGCGATGTGATTATGGCTGTAAAATGTATAATACGGCTCCAGGAGGAGAAACTCGAGCCATCCACCATTACGCTAATGCACTCCAGGCTGATTTCAGTCCCTCCCTTTGCTCTGATGGAGGGATGGATGGTGGGCTATTAGTGGATGAAGATGAGTCTGAACGTCACAAACTGCCATCAGACTCGAGACAGAAGCGCGCGGGTGGACATGCGGCTTCAAACGCGATAGATGTGTGCGCTTTGACGCCCATAAATCAGCCGTTCAGTCCGCATTTAGTGCTGAGGGACGGAAGTCTCGTCTGTCCTCTTTAAGGAAGACAAAAAATATCTATGTTTCAGTGTTAGTTACTGTTTTTTAACTCTGGTTCATTGGTGAATTTTGGTGAAAACTGTGTCTGTATGTCTGTGTGTGTGTGTGTGTCTGTGTGTGTGTGTGTGTGTGTGATGTTCCTCATAAGCATTCTTTCCACTCTCCTTCTTTCTCTCACTGTGTCCACTCATCTTTTCCCGCAGAGATTGATTTTGTGTCGTGCACCGGCGTTAGAGATGCTGAGTTACACACACACACACACAAGTATACAGACACACACCTTAATAAATAGACAAACAAATTCCAGCCAGAAAGACACGACAGCAACAACACTACTTGCACAGTAACCCTGGACCCATAAAGATATTTGTTCCATAAAGGAATAAATTTCAGTTAAGCCTGCTTTTAATATTAATAACTCAATTAATAGCAAAATGTTTGTTTTTACACGAAGCAAAGGCAAATCAACAAGTTAGCAGCTTTCATACTGTAAAACATCGAAGGATTTTATAGCACAAAGACGGACAACTAGCATGTCCCATACTAAATAATAAAAAAATAACAAATTAGCCTCTTCTACAAACGTAAAAAAGGTGGGTGATGTCGTAGCCAAACAATTTACTCAAGTAAGAGTAGCAGTACTTCAAAATAATATTACTGAAGTAGAAGTAACAAAGTATTCAGTGAAAAGATACTCAAGTACTGAGTAACTGTTTCAATCGTAATGTCCGAGTAATTGTTTTAGAAATTATATATATATATATATATATATATATATATATATATATATATATATATATATATAATAGTATAATAATTATATATGCTAACATTGCAACATTCCTCCGGTTAGACGTCGAGTGTTTATGTGCTGACAGAGAGACACCGCAGTATGAAGCTGTTCTTTTGCACTGTGTATAAACGGAACAGACTTTGTATATGATGCCAGCGATGTCGGCTGAAGATTTTTTTCCCGCTATGCTGCCAGTTTGTCTGTGGTCATGTGACTACATGTGGTTATTGTTACTGCGGCTGATTGGTCAAACGGAATAATGTGATTATTGTTGCTGCGGCTGATTGGTGAAACACAGTCATGCGGTAGATCCACCGGCTGTATGTGTAGAATAAATGATTAGAAAAGTAACAAGTCGAGTGGAGCCGAATGTAGCGGAGTAAGAGCAGCGTTTCTTCTTCACAAAGCTACTCAAGTAAAAGTAAAAAGTACAGTGCAGTAAAAATACTCATACGGGCCTCCGAGTGGCGCAGTGGTGCAGTTCTCGTCCTATCATCCGGAGATCGCCAGTTTAAATCCCGGGTGATGCTGTAACCTCTCGCAGCTGGAGGTCTAGAGGGAGCTGATTGGCCGAGCTCTCTCAGAGGGGAGGGATGAGAGGTACTTAGTGCTCCCACATTAATCACGGCTCTACAGCCGATCAGGGGCGTCTGTGAGCTCATGAAAGCAGAAGGAGCGGATAGCGCCGTCCTCCGAGTGTGTCACTCCGCCCCCAACGGTGTGTGAGCGAACAGTTCGGAAAGATGTGGTCGGCTGGCGTCACGTGGTTCGGAGGAAACACGTGATAGTCTTTGGCCCTCCTGACTGAGTGGTAGTAGTAGCCTTAATGTGGAGCCCCCTAGTGACGGGGAGGAATTGGACACGACTAAATTAGGGAGAAAATCGGGGTGGGGAATTAATTAAAAAATACTCATAGAAGTAATTTTTTTTCAAAAAGTTACTCAAGTAAATGTAACGGAATAAATGTAACTCGTTACTACCTACCTTTGTATATATACACACACACACTAGAGGTCCACGTGAGTGCCCAAAACCTTCACAACATGTCACCCTTTAAAGAAAAACCCAAGATGAATGAAGATGCTAATCACTTAGACATAGGCGCTAAACTTTTACGTTTATTCTAAAATGGTGACAGTGATAGTGTTTCTGGAACAGAGTGCTGTACTGCTTTTGTTCTTCTAACACACACACACACACACACACACACTTGCGCACATTTACTCATCATGTCAGTCCCATCTCACACGTAGGAAATTGGTTAGCGTGTCCTGTCGCTAGCCGAGAATGGAGTGTCGAGGACGTGACAGGAAGCACGAGCAGATAAATGTAGAAGTTTGTTTTGTTTCAGTTTTTTTTTTTAGTTATTCGTTTTTCTTTAACTCTCGTAATAAAAAAAAGAGAGACGCCAGCGGTGCGTTACGGCTAAATCTCTTGTGCGCCGGCAGCCTAAACTGGAGAAAACTTGAGTGGAATATAATTATTATATAATTATACTTAAGTAGATGTGTGGGATTCAGATTCAGACCAATGATGTCATCAGTCGTGTTCACATGGCTGTTATATTTGAGTAAAATCTTGCGCTTTCAGAATCCTCTTTAAATCCAGATGCACATGTAGCAGAATCTGAACGGAGTTGTATAATTATAGTTAACCGTCATTTTATTACCTGCAAAGACTTGATTTTCTTTATTGCGGTTCATTATACTCCAGAGGTTTAACAGCACGCGCTTTAATTGTTGATGTGACTAAGTAAAATGGATTTTTTTAATGAGGAAGGGATAATAATCCGCACACAAGTGTGTTGGACTTGACGAGGTGTAAAAGTGACGTTACACTCCATCGTCGCTGCAGTAAACGACCAGCGCTTACAGGACAGCACATTCCTAATCCTGTCCGTGAAGTAGCTTTCCGCCAGGCGTCGTGATTCATTAGCATCGTGAATGTAAAGCTTTAGCCTGCTGCGTTGTGTAACAAATGATATTTGAGTACATGAGGAGATGAGAACTTTACAAAGACGTACTACATTAACGAGAAGAATTAGCATGGTGTAGCTCATTGAGAAACTGGATTAGCGGATGAATTAGCATTATGTTCTGTGATGTGGATTAGCACATATTAGCACAACTTTATTCTGTGAGCAGAAAGAACTCAAATACTTTAGAGAGCATACAAGGAGAATTAGCATATGTACACGCAGACCTAAAGGGATTAGCTCACATATTAGCATGTTTTACTACATACAGTATAATATAAAATATTTATTTAAATACTGAATTGTTAGCATTTTTTCCCCACATAAACCAGGATGTTTAGGTTGATTAAAGAGCGACAACATGTTTTGTAAAGTCAGCAAAGTATATATAAGTTAGAATGTTTTACGCCACAAAATGGTACATTTAGCTTGTTTCAAAAAGTAAAAAGATGGTTTACAGCATACGATTAGAATGTTTTACTGCATAAAAAGATATTAATTATGTTGTAACCAGACAATATAAATATAATTTCCCGTATAAAGCCTGAAGAATTAGCTTGCTTTGCTTGGATGCAGAAAGGATTAGATGGTTTTACACTGAGGAACAGTGCGTTAGCGAGCTGTACTGTGAGGAAAGGAGGGACTAAGCCTGTCCCATGCGGTAAAACTGAGCTTCAGGCCCGACTGTCGTTCCCCGTCCAGCGGCTCCGTCGTCTCCTGATGAAATCATTAATACATTTAAAGAGTAGCTTGCGTTTGCGCTCTGAGCACGAGTGACGGTAATGAATGAGTTTTCGACATGCTGGGAGTCTGTAAGCATCTTAGAAGAAAACACCTTCAGTACGGGAACATCCTGGGATTTTAATAAGTAGCCTTTAAAAAAAATATTACTTTTAAAGGAGATGTTTAATTCTACATTAAAACAAACACACACACACACACACACACACACACACACAAAAAACAGTCTGTTAATATTACACGAGTTATCAAAGAGTAATACAGCGTCCTGAGAATCCATTATTATTTAACCATTAACTACAAACGATTATTAAAGTTTTCTGAAAAATCAGCATGTGAGTTCTGACCGCAGCACAGCTCGCACTGATGTGGAATCGTTTCTATAGTAATGGCTCATTCACACAAACCACATGAACTAAACATTTCCATAGAAAGACATGAATAATTAATGGAGTCTCCGGTGTCAGCACTTTGTAAAGTTTTTCAGACACTTTTTTTGTGGATTCTTGTTATTATTATCATAATATTATACACAATAATAAAGTACAATTATAATCAGTTATAACAGAGTGCTAACAGTAGCTCTGATCTCTCTCCCGGGCATGTTTAATGGCATATGTTGCTAATTCTAAATGATTTTACAACATTTTGTATATATATAAAAAAAACTAAAAATAACTCAACACCAATTAAAACCTTTATCACTATTAAAAAAATAATGTACACAGCAACCTCCTGGGCATTTTTACACTCTCATGTGGTCATTCTGTTCATTATAGCTTGTTATGATATTAACCTTATAGAATATATATAAGAAATATTAAAGTTATTTACCCACTCATGCTGAGGGAAATATTAAATAATGACAATATTTCATCTTGCTTACTAAGCTTATATATATATATATATATATATACGTCTGAAATATTTCCATAGCTGTAAGATTCTGCTACAAGCTGATGTCACTCAGCACTGAGATGCGGTTCATGAGGATTATTGATTCCTTAAGCTGCACTCTGATGAGGCTGGACATCATAACCCATGATGCATTTATGGTTAGAAAAAAGAACATTTGAATCCATTTACCGAAAGGGATTTTGTTTGCAGCATTTATTATTATTTTTTAAAAACCTGATGCAATTTGGCCAACCACAAAGTGGCATGCGAATACAAAAGTCAATACCGGTCTGATATTTAAGTTGGTCATTTACAGCGATGGCCTGCTTTTACCTTATTTTATGTATTTGAAACGTATCTGATTCCGAACCTGAAACCTGGTCTCGGTTCATGTTGCTCTCAGTTCATACAGATGATCTGTTCCCTTCTGTTCTGTTCCCTTTTTAGTTGGTGCACAGGGCAGATGGGTGGCAGAATTTTGTGGAGCACAACACACACATGTAAATGTAGGGAAAATAAAGCAATGCAAAACATATATGTACTAATAATGGGCTCGCTGGTCTCTAGTTACACTATCGCGCAAAAGTTTGGGCAAATTTTCTTGTTTAGTGATTAATTTTTCGTCATTCTACAACAATACTTGGGGATGTCAAAATTATGAAATAACACATACACCAGCCTCAGAAATCATCAATTAACAAGCAGCACCTCAGATTAGAGCCGTTATGAAGCTTCACAGAACAGAAGCAGCAGATAAACATCTCAATATCAACTGTTCAGAGGAGATTATTGTGTGTTTTATATAGTAAACGCCTTCAGTGTTGTTTTACACTGTAGAAAGAACTAAACATCAGGAACGACCGTGTAGTTAGAAGGGGTGTACAAACTTTTGCATGGCCGTGCATCCAAATTCTAATCAGCGTTCAGACTGTGTGTTTACAGCAACCGATTTACTGTTAATCCTCGTCATGCTGTACGAGTAATAAAATCTCCATGTCAGTTTATTTGATGAAGGTCCTCCAACAGCAGACCAGCGGTGAAAGAAAACGACTTTGTTCTGTAGTCGTTCGGCTCGTTGTTGTTCGTGTCGACCATTAGCACGAACCGTAAATTGGATTTTTTTATTAAATAAACTGGGACATTTTTCGGGCTGATCTTGAGTCTACACGAAGACGCCTACAGGTTCCATCTTTCTCCATCACCGCTATGTGTCCTGTCAGTTTGCTGGACTCCTACGGGTGGAGTTTAGGAACACTTCATAGCAGCAATGCTAACACTGACTTTAGCCTGTTGGGCTTTGTTTAACCACTGTGCTTATTTATTACATTTTTTTTACCAAGTCTCCAACTCAGAGTTTAATTTACGTGTTATTTTAGTTGTATCCAGCCTTTTCATAGTAAACAAGCAACTCCTCTAATGGAAAATGTGATATTTGGTTGGTTTTCTATTATCAGTCAAGATACACGTTTCCCTCACAACACTGTTCGGACTTTTAAACACGTGAATGCTCTTACTGTACGTGTGTCCCGGGCCAAACTCATAACTTTTCTGTCGCTTGCACTGAGCCGTAACCGCTTTGCTCACTCTTTAAAACGAGGAAATCCCACTGCAGGTTAATGTTGTGTGGCTCAGTGCATCAGCGCCTAATTGACTCCTGTAACCGAGCTGCAGTGAGCGAGAGGAGGTGTTTAAACCCAGTAACACCTTCACCGTTCCAGCGGTGCATCTGTGATGGAACATCTGGCAACCTCATCCCAACACGTGAGAAGAAAGAAAGACTGAGGTGTGAGGAATAATGAGGTACGTAGAACACGGAGGAGTCCAGTATGGCCTAATCAGGTGCACAGGTTACTGACAATTCTACTGAATACTGAAATGTGCATGTACTGAATGCATGGAATACTGGAGTGCATGGAGCATCAGTGTGTAGAGCGTGTGATCAGCGTTATTCTGATTAGAATGGATTAGTGAAATCTACGCAATACTGAGGTGTAAGGTGATGATTAAAATCTTCAGAATACTCGAGTGTATGACAGAGTACTGAATACTGAAAAAATTCACTGTGCTGTAAAGTACATGTAACAAATCACTGAATCGTAATCTTACATAATACGATCTCCAGAATACTGAGACATACGGAGTAGTAAAGTACACCGAGTTGTAAGTGTGCATGGAACATGTACAGCATGTTTATGAATACAGAAGAATGAAACGTGTGGAATACCTGCAGTCTGAAGGTTTACTGGAGGTGTTCGATCCCATTAACACCTTCACTGTAGACATGAGTATCTAAATATCTGGCAAGATGTTACCATGTAATTGCAGTGACCTCAGGATGTCCTCCAGTGATGTTTGTGTATCAAATTTTCCACAAGGAGCTAATCTATATGTCCCCTTACTCTCACACACACACACACACACACACACACACACACACACACACACACACACACACACACACACACACACACACACACACACACGCACACAGTCGCAGGGAGCCGCTTGGACAAAGACCTCGTTACTGCTCTCACCGGGAACATGGAGACTCTGCGCCAGGTTGGCACTGCGCCCCCAAAATAAAGATCATTAACTGGCTCCTGCTCATTGGCCTCCCAGTGTGTCTGTAAAAACACAAAGACATCTTTTTTCTGACGGAGTTCAACCTGTGCATTATTTTTAGAGGCGTCTTCCTGTGTGATGTTTCTGACGTGTCTCAGACACCGACGTGTTTTAATCCTCTGCGTAATAGCAGTGTGTTCTGTCCTGGCTGCTTCATGGCAGGACTCGTGATTTACTGTGTCAATTATCTTCTTATTCTTTAATTAGCAGGAGAGCGTCAAGCGCACAGACTAGTGAAGTGTGTATTTATAATACTGAGGTGTGTCAGGTGTACTGGAGTGTGCCAAAGTACTGATGTGTTTGGCACAATGAAGATTTCAGGACTCGGCCGAACGAAAAGTCGCACGCCACAATAGTGTATTAGAGGCAGTTTGCTTGGAGTACGGCCGTGGCATCGTTTCCATAAGCGTATGTGATGTCTCAACATTTATTTCCATCCCAGTGGGGTTAAGGTCTCGACTCCCATGTGTGAGAACCACGTCTCATGCTCCCTCAACCAGTCTGATGTCTCCTGCCATCGTCATCCTGGAATACGCCCGTGCCATCAGGGAAGAAGGAATCCATTGATGAAAAACATCAGACCGTCAGCTGACCGGCACATAATGTTTCTGATCCTAGACGTGACCAACAGAAGCAACCCCAGAACCTGCTGTACCACTGAACGCTACAGCCTTGTCCAGGAGGCACTAAGGCATGATGGGTGCATCACTTCATCCGCCTCTCTTCTTACCCTGACAGTGACTGAGTCCATTGAGTTCCCTTTTGCTCGCGAGTGTGAAAACGCTCTTACTTTCAAACACAGCCGTGAGTTCTACAGTGCAGTTGTTTTTTTTTCTTTTTGCGATTTGATTTCACTACATGTTTAAGTGAACTCCGGTGATGCTCATTCAGGAAGTTTTACAACCCAACCTGATGATGCTGGCTCACCGCTACTCTTACAGGTTTTAGTGATAACATTTGCAATTTACTTAACCGAATTTTAGTCGTTCCAGCAATTTTCTCACTTGTTTTCTTCTTTCCTTGTTGCGGGACAATGAGTCGACTCTTCCCCAACAGATTAACCTCTTTGCCACGACCACAAGACATGTCCTCTGACATGGTTATTTCAGTAACGAGGCGCTTCTCACTGCTTCAGGTAGGGTTAAATAACTTGAAGAACCACATTAATCACTGCAGTAATTATCCAGTGGAAGGTTTTTACCCAACTGCTTAGTTGAACCCAGGTGGTGACTTTTGTTTGGCCGGGCACTATAGGATACTTGCATGTACAGAATACTGAAGTATACACTGAATAATGAAATGTATGGCATAATGTAGAGAAAGAAACACTGCAGTTTATGGAATACTGGAGCACATAGTATCCTGGAGTGTATGAAATACTGAGGAGTACAAATCATACGGAAGTGCAGAAAATGCCCAAGTGTATGTACGAATGTGCAAATTCCTCAAACAACCCTATTGATTATTGAGTATTGTGAAGTGTTGTACTAATCACTGATACCTGCTTACGTGAAACACACACACACACACACACCCATAGGCTTATTTTTGTCCTGAATTTTCCAGGCATCGGTGACGATGCGCCACAAGCTTCCAATCCGATTAGGATGCCGAGTCCCGAACCTTTGCTATCGGGTCGCGCAGCTGATGACGCACAAGAAGACGAAATCTCCATCAGATACCAAGTTCATCTGGAGTTCAGCATAACAGAGACCAGCAGAGAGACACTGCGTTTTCCTTCTCACGCCCCCTGAGGAGTGTGTGAGTGTGTGTGAAAGAGCAAGACACAATGACCGTGGGAGATGGTCAGGAAGAGCCGGAGGTGTGAGACGTGTGACACAATCGTCCCTGGTCGAAGAGTCGAGGGAAACGTTGTGAAAGGTGAGTCAGTAACACACACGTTAACTTAACAGTCCATTTTATGTCCATCCTTATTCCAGTTGAGCCTCTTCTACATAACACACACACACACACACACACACACACACACACACACACACACACACACACACACACACACACACACACTTCATAAAACCACAGTTGACCCAGTACATAAAACTGTGTTACATATTGTATAGTGTACTATGCAGGGTGTAGAGTGACGCTACTGTAAAGAGTGAACAAAGTGAGCAGACTGGGATCGGGAGCTGCCGCAGGACCGCTGGATGTGAGTTGGGAAGTTTTTTTTTCCCCCAACTTAAAGGTGGGAGAAAACTGCAGATGGGAGATGGGAAGAACATTTCTTCTGTTTTCACAGACCCCATCATCATCATCATCATCATCATCATAACAATTCTGTCCTCCAAGTGTGTTGCGCCGCCCCCAGTGGCATGTGAGCGAGCAAATCGAAAAGATGCGATCAGCTGGCAACACATGGTTCGGAGGAAACACGTGATAGTCTTCGGCTGTCCCTGCCTGACTGCCCGACTGACTGGGAGGAGAAGCCGTAATGTGGGAGCCCCCTAGTGATGGGCGGGGCGAGGGGATTGGGTACGACTAAATTAGGGAGAAAATCAGGGAAAAATAAATAAATTAATTAAAAATATTAACCGCTAACTAGCTATCTAGGGTGTAAGTAGCTTATTGTGGTGCTGTTTCAATCTAATATGTACACACACTTGATAAAGCCATAGTTAAACACCCATCGCAAAGAAACTCCAAGATGATATCTCATGTTGCAAAGAAACTCTATGCATCTTCTCCAAGGTGTCTCAAATGTGTCTCATTACCTCTAAATCTCAGAGATAGTTGATATTTGTCTCGTGTGCGACTCACATATTTTTTGCTAGCAGTGGTTCCCACATAAAGTAGACAGTGCTCGTAAACTGTGCGTTTGGGTTCTCTGATATGTCGTACAGAATTAGACTCATCATTACTGCTACCGGAATGACGATGCAAAAATGTACTGTAGAACTCAGAACATGCGCATATTGATATATACGATGTCCTTGACATAAAATGTATGTTTGCTGACAGAGAGACTTTTCATCACATGTCACACATCAGACTGCATAGTTAATGTATTCACTCTTCTTCTTCTTCTTATGGTCACACCTATATGATCCTTTTCCATGTGTGTATAGTTAGTTAAAATGAATCACGATGTAGGTTCTTTATACTGTCTAGGTTGTGCTGAAGAAATGTCACTCTATATTGCACAGTCCTGACTCCTATACAGTATATTTACTAAAACAGAACAGTTAAAGATGTTTTGGGGTTTAAGGGCCAGGGTTCTCTGACAAACAGTGCCGTTTACTCTAACGACTTAATTTCCCACAATTTCTCCCACACACGCTCCAAGCCTGCAAATGTTTAAGTGGCCAGTCTGTGTGTTAGAGAAACGTGCAGGCCGTCGCCAGGCCTCGGTGTCAAGTCAGCAAAAACTATCACTTTACCAAGCATCAGTCATCCGGACGCCACCTACTTTGCCTGCCGCAGATAAAATGAAGAAGACCAAGAGGAAGACAAAGCGGAGGTTGGAGGTGGGTTTTTACTTTTTTGCGTCAAATTTTAAATTAAGTGTGTAATCATCATTGACAAGGAGTCAGAATGTAAAGTCAAAACCACCGAGTCTGTGGCCAAAAACATATAGTCGTTTATTTTAGCTGAAAATTACACAGCTTACGTTTGTTCTTAAATTGCAAAAGGAATTCAAACGCTATCTGTGGTTTAGCATGTGGATTAGCATAGCAGTTAGCAGTAGTGAGGTTAAAAGTTGTTGTTTTTGTTTTTTTGTTTGTTTCAATCAGTCAGACGATTACAGTATTATTATTAGGCATACAGTAATAACCAGTGTGGTTCAACATATTAAGTTACTTTTTCCTTTTTTATTTATTTAGTTATTTATTTTTAATAGTAAGCTAATGTTACTGCATGGTCAGTTTTTGGAACCCAGTAGTTTTATTATAGAGTCTTCAGTGTTTAACAGTAGTTACCAGAACATGCAGCTTTAGAGACATCAGTTAATTATAGTCTATAATTAAAGACCAATATATTT
The DNA here is from genome assembly GCA_011419295.1 of Clarias macrocephalus. Taxonomy (NCBI): domain Eukaryota; kingdom Metazoa; phylum Chordata; class Actinopteri; order Siluriformes; family Clariidae; genus Clarias; species Clarias macrocephalus. Next base: position 72,759 of record JAAGKR010003090.1, read on the forward strand.
GTTTGTGGAAAGGTTTTCTTGGTTATTATATATACTGTACACTGTAAACCTCCCAGAGCATCTCATCTTTTCTAGTTTTAGACAGAACATGGTATCTACAAGCCACTGAGATGCACGAGGAGGCTTGGCAGATTTCCAGTGGATCAGAATACGGCGCCTAGCTATTAAAGAGGTAAATGCCAAAATGTCCAGTTGTGTGGAGCTGAACTGAGACCAGACCCGTGGAACCCCAAATCTTAACTGATGTGCCATGAGCCGACCAGCTTTATCACCGTATTCATAATAAGAACTACGAGTATGCAACAGGAGCCGTTCAGCATCATGTTCAGCCTGCAGATCCAGACGCTGTTTAAACTGGACGTGAGAAGGGAAGCTGGTCAACTGTTGGTCAAGGTGGAGAATAGCAGAAGTAAGCTCACGTACTCTTGCAGTGCGACATCTATTTAAATTTAAGAAATAATCTGCCCCCGGAGGTCCAGTACGCCTTAAGTGTCTCCCACAGTAAGGAATAAGAAACTGTCCTGGTTTGTAGCCATAAAGTCATCAATTGATGTAGCAATAAAATCTATAAATTTTTCATCAGACAAAAGCAGAGAATTAAACCTCCACGATGAAGAATATGGAGGTTGTACAGACAGCTGCATATCAGCGCTGACAGGAGCATGTTCAGAAATAACAATAGCGTGTATGAAACTGATGTTACTTTAGAAAGTAATAAGGTATCTATGAAAAAATGATCAATGTGGGAATATGACTGATGCACTTGGGAAAAAAGGGAAATGCCTTAGCTTGAGGATTATAGACTCTCCAAGGGTCAACACATCCATTGCTGGACATAAACTCTGCAACTGAGCTCGACATCGATGACGCAGCCCTTACCTGAGAGCCAGAGCGGTCCATAACCGGATCCATTCCACAGTTCAGATCCCCAGCGAAGATCAATGAGTGGCTATTCAGTGAGGGCAGAATCCCAAATAATCTATTCATGAAGTCAGGATCATCAAGGTTCGGTGCACAGACATTAACAAGAAGTACAGGTTTCTGTAACAGCGAGCCAACAACCATCAAGTATCTTCCATTTTTGTCAGCTATTACCTTATCGCAAATAAACTGGACCCTCTTGTTGATTAGTATTGCAACCCCTCTAGCTCTGGAATTGAAATTTGAGTGAAAGACTTCACTGACCCAGGGGCATTTCAGTTTAATCTGATCCTGACTTCTTAAGTGTGTCTCCTGCAAAAATACTATATCAGCACTTACAGTAGCCTCTTCAAATGAGAAAAGATCTTTGACCTTTTAATTGGATTTCCCATGACTTTAATTGTCGAATAGGCTGGATTGGACAAAGAACCAGAACAACTTGCCATCTACTCCACTAATCCACTGAAAAAAAAAGTAAAGACTTATTCATACCTTCTGCGAGACAAAACAAAAACAAAACGCACAAAAAACAAGCAAAAAACCAAACACCCGCAAACAATCCCACCCCTAAGCACAACCAATATTCACATCACTAGTTTGTGTGAAACTATGTGCAGACTCCAGTTGGAGCCGACCCAAACTCCTCACTCTCACGATTAGAGACCAAAGAAAAGATGGAACCCTGCAGATTGTCCCAATAATTACTAATAACAAAAACGCACAATATCTCAATCATTGCAACATTAAGCCCATTTTACTCCAACTTAGCCACCAACACCACACATACACACATACACACATACACACATACTTCAATCAAGAAACTGTGACAAAGACTACGTCCAGACTCTTCAAAATATCTTCTGTAAACACTGGAAAACGCTTTAAACAGAGTCTGGGCCATAATAACTTATACAACACAATAGTATCGAGAAACTACTTCACCCCACCCACATGCTCAGATACTCTGAAACATTTGGTTCTGTTCGGTGAGATAATAAAGTACTGACATATTCTTTAGCCAAGTCTGGTGAGTTAAACTGTTTCTCCACTCCATCGTAAGTAACAGGCAGCTTGGCTGGATGAACAAATCCACATTTCACCCCCGGAATCCTCCGCAGATGCTGACGGACATCATTGAAGGCGGATCGAGCACGAACAGTTTTTACAGTGAGATCCGGAAAGATGATAATTTTCGTATCGTCAAATTTAAACTGCCTCATTCCCGCGGACGCTGCAGAACCGCAGTACAGTCTGAGTGGTAATGCAACCTCGCCACAACCGCGCGTGGACGCTCCCCCGGCTTGGGCTGCAGCGTGCGATGTGATCTGTCAACCATAACGTCCCTGTCAGTATTAAGGACTTTTTTGAGCAATTCCGAGACAGCAAGGGTGGCACAGGGTTTGTCTTCTGGAATTCCTATGATCCTTATATTATTGCGGCGAGATCTGGCTTCCACGTCTTCACACTTATCTTCCAATTTTGCCACAGTGGCCATGAGAGAGTCCACTTTGTCCTCCAGCACGGTGATGTCATCAGAGCAGGTAGCGAGTGACTGTTCCATATCCTTCTCTGTACTTTTCAGTGCAAACATGTCCGTTTGCACCGAAACAAGACTATTCGAAAACTCCGCTTTCACCGCCTGAAGTTCGCTTTTAATAGTCGATAAATCATCACTGAGCATTGGACTGTAACTCCAAACGGAAATTTTCCCGCCAGTTTGTTACGTAGCGATGACAATATTTCAACTTTGAGACGCTGAGTGTCGTCTGAAGTCACCTCGAGTCCGGTCCGCTCCTCGGCGCTGGCTGTGTCACTCTGCCATGGATGGAGTAACGTTAGCAGGCCGCTGTTGCGTTGTCTGTTCGTTACCGAGTTCATTGGCTCTAGTTTTCATTGAATATATCCAAAGTAAGGAAAAGTAAACCGGGCCAACTACACTTTATTACAGATAGTCGGTAATACAAAAAACTGTGCTTTAATATTTCTGCAGGACCCTCCGTAAACACTCACTACTCCATGTAACGCCTAACCGGAAGTCTAATTGCCATTATTTAAGTTAACAATATCAATGTGTTTAATTACTTTGAGCATTCGGGTTTACAGTGTACTTTACTTTTACTGGGTTATTTTCAGAAGCACCTCAGAACAAGAAATTCAACGAAGACAATACAGGAGAAGTCACAACCAGTAAGCTTTCATTGTCCCTTCAACCACATACAGTTAGTACACAGCGAAACGAAACAACTTTCCTCCTGGACCAAGGTGCTACATACAGCATCAATATACAACATACTTTAACAGAAAGCTTACTAGAGCTAACTTACAGATCTGATCAGCTGGCTAGCTGAGACAAGACAGATTTACATGACAACATAAATTAACAACAACAACAACAACAACAACAACAACAACAACAACAAACTAACTATAACAGAGAACGATCTACGTTTTTTACAAAAGAGACGCGTTCAGGTTCCAGAATCTAAATTAGCACCACATGGTCAGTCAGGTCAGCAGCAGCTCGCGAGCAGGTTCAAGCTCAACCCTCAGACAGTTTGGACTGGTGTAGCTGAATAGTGTTTAGGTGAATCTCAAATGTTAAAAAAAATTTTTTTTTGTTCCATTAGATACTAAGCAAGTCCAGGAGCTGCAGACTTTGATCAAACTTGTTGGACATCCACCACAAGAGAAGACTGTTCCAGGCACTGACCCGTTCCTGTAGCCCCCACATACGGCAAGCAACCAGTTTTACTTTAAGATTTCTCATCTCATCTTTGACTAGTTCTTTTCTTTGCTGTGGCCTTTGTGTAACTCCTGTATAAATGATACTCTGAGTTGAGCGGCGTGACACTTAATATCTATGTCAGGTTGTGTGACTTTTAAGCTTGTAATGAGAAAGCTCAATTTAGCCTAATGAGACACACACACACACACACACACACACACACACACACACACACACACACACACACACACACACACATATGCAGGCTCGTGAGGTGTGTTCATGAGGGTCGAATTCTGTCCCTTTAACTGTCCCTTGTCCCTTTAACATTTAGTATCATCTTTAATCTTTTTGTCACCCAGAGGAAGTGTGTGTGTGTGTGTGGGGGGGGTAATGAGGTGTGAAATTAACCCTCAGTGTGCACTTTTACCTGCTGATGTGTATCAAGTGTCAGTACACATTGTGTGTGTGTGTGTGTGTGTGTGTGTGTGTCACGGAGAATGTGTAACCTGCATAGTCCTCCTTTCCAACACCTTCCCTTTCTTTCTTTCTTTCTTTCTTTCTTTTCCTTATGCATCCGTTTTTTTCTTTCTTTTTTTTTCACTTGAAGACAGTTTGACATACAGACACCGAAAGACTGAGGAAACAGAGACAGAGCTTTTTAGACAATGAGGCAGAAACAAAGGAAACAGAAAGACAGACAGTGACACTCAGACAGATAGAGATAGACGGATGCAGGTAGACAGAATGACAGACGGACAGAGAGACACACATTAAGACAGACAGACTGAGGCAAAGGAAGAAACAGACACTCAACTAAAAGAAGGAGAGCGAAAGAGAGACAGAGAGAAACCAAGACAAACAGATGGAGATGAAGTAAAATGCAGAGAAGGTAAGAGACACACAGACAGAAAGACAGACAGATCAGAACGCGTGGATATTTATTTCTTTATTTATTTGTTATTTTAGAATCTTCCAGACTCCTGTTCTCTTCTCACATTCCATTACGGTCTCAGGGTTGGTTAACACTATTAGGGACACGTCTTTGTCCTGATCAGTCACACACGCACACACACACACACACACACACACACACACACATACACACAGAAAAACTACAAAAGTTTTTTGGAATTGCCGCTGAACGTTGATTTCGACGCACAGACGCAGCACATGATTAGAAACATGACCAGACTGCGAGTAGCAGGATTATCAGGATTCCCCGAATAAATCCACAGAGATAGGAAATATTCCAGAAGATGAATGTGTGCGTGTGTGTGTGTGTGCGTGTGTGTGTGTGCGTGTGCGCGTGCGTGTGTGTGTGTGCGCGTGCGTGTGTGTGTGTGTGCGTGTGTCAGAAAGAGAGATAGGGGGAGAGAGAGTGACAGGGGCGTTTACAGGTTTTCTTAATTAACAAACAGCATCACCTTTAATTCACACACACTCCTCTAATGTTTAAAACAGTCATTTAGCCCAACTCAGGACCGGCTGCGTCCAGCTCCACCCACGTCCTGCTTCCTCACCTCATTAAAAAAAAAACCAATACAGTTACATTCATAGCCAGACACATAACACATGAAAATATTAACGTCTATCAAAATGAATGTTAAACAGAAATGTCCGTGCGTGACATCAGAGGCGTGACATCGGAGGCGTGACATCGGAGGCGTGACATCAGAGGCGTGACATCAGAGGCGTGACATCAGAGGCGTGACATCAGAGGCGTGACATCTTCTCTCAGCATGGACCAGGGCTGAGCTTCTGGGTTTTGGATGTGTGACCTGATTTGTTTGTTTGTTTGTTTGTTTGTTTGTTTGTTTTCAGATGTCATGTATAGTACATGCTTTTACTTTCGGGAGTGTTTGCAGGGTTTTTTTTTTCCTGCATGATTAATTTTTCATGCAACTTTTATATATTAAAGGTTACGGCTTTTATACGCTAAGATAAGGTTCTGGTTCACCCGGGTTATATTTACACATCTGGTTCTTTACACACACAAGAACTTCATATATTTAACTGTTGAAAAAACATTACGGAAACACTTGTCCCTGTTTGACTCGAACAGCCCTCATTTATTATATACTGTATGTGAACCTCGAGGGATGTTCAAGTCAAACCAGGACTAAGTTTTTCCCTTCATTTTTTTTGAGCAGAATATTTTCATACAATTCTTTATACTAAACTCAAACCAGGCGTATAAACACACACACACACACACACACACACACACACACACACACACACACACACACACACACACACACACACACACACGGCTGTTTAGAAATGACTCTTGAGATCTTTGTTGATGTCAACAATGTTTATTGTGTTCACCTGCTTATTGCTGTATTCATCTCTCCTCCATAAATTTGTCCCCCCCCCCCGTCTCTGTCTCTGTCTCTCTTTCTGTCTCTCTCTCTGTCTCTCTCTCTGTCTCTCTCTCTCTCTCTCTGTCTCTCCCTCTGTCTCTCTCTCTCTCTCTGTCTCTCTCTCTCTGTCTCTCTCTCTCCCTCTGTCTCTCTCTCTCTGTCTCTCTCCCTCTGTCTCTCTCTCTGTCTCTCTCTCTCTCTCTGTCTCTCCCTCTGTCTCTCTCTCTCTCTCTGTCTCTCTCTCTCTGTCTCTCTCTCTCTCTCTGTCTCTCTCTCTCCCTCTGTCTCTCTCTCTCTGTCTCTCTCCCTCTCTCTCTCTCTCTCTCTGTCTCTCTCTCTGTCTCTCTCTGTCTCTCTCTCTCTCTCTCTCTCTCTCTGTCTCTCATTTCCTTGTTAGAGTTTTAATGAAGAAATCTTTAATAAAGGAATCTCAGTATTCAGCGTATGTTAAGCACATCGGCCCGTCAGCACACGTTCATGTTGCATTAATCACAGCTGTCACTTCTCTTTCTGAGACAAAAACTGCAGTGTCTCTCTCTCTCT
>JAAGKR010003091.1:0-80278 GCA_011419295.1 Clarias macrocephalus
TCTCCACAGGTTCCACAGTCTCCACAGTCTCCACAGGTTCCACAGTCTCCACAGGTTCCACAGTCTCCACAGTCTCCACAGGTTCCACAGGTTCCACAGTCTCCACAGGTTCCACAGTCTCCACAGTCTCCACAATCTCCACAGGTTCCACAGGTTCCACAGTCTCCACAGGGTCCACAGGTTCCACAGGTTCCACAGGCTTCACAGTCTCCACAGGTTCCACAATCCCCACATTTTCCACAGGTTCCACAATCTCCACAGGTTCCACAGGTTCCACAGTCTCCACAGTCTCCACAGTCTCCACAGGTTCCACAGGTTCCACAGTCTCCACAGTCTCCACAGTCTGCACAGGTTCCACAGGTTCCACAGTCTCCACAGGTTCCACAGTCTCCACAATCTCCACAGGTTCCACAGGTTCCACAGTCTCCACAGTCTCCACAGGTTCCACAGTCTCCACAGGTTCCACAGGTTCCACAGTCTCCACAGGTTCCACAGTCTCCACAGTCTCCACAATCTCCACAGGTTCCACAGGTTCCACAGTCTCCACAGGTTCCACAGGTTCCACAGGTTCCACAGGCTTCACAGTCTCCACAGGTTCCACAATCCCCACATTTTCCACAGGTTCCACAATCTCCACAGGTTCCACAGGTTCCACAGTCTCCACAGTCTCCACAGTCTCCACAGGTTCCACAGGTTCCACAGTCTCCACAGTCTCCACAGTCTGCACAGGTTCCACAGGTTCCACAGTCTCCACAGGTTCCACAGTCTCCACAATCTCCACAGGTTCCACAGGTTCCACAGTCTCCACAGTCTCCACAGGTTCCACAGTCTCCACAGGTTCCACAGGTTCCACAGTCTCCACAGGTTCCACAGTCTCCACAGTCTCCACAATCTCCACAGGTTCCACAGGTTCCACAGTCTCCACAGGTTCCACAGGTTCCACAGGTTCCACAGGCTTCACAGTCTCCACAGGTTCCACAATCCCCACATTTTCCACAGGTTCCACAATCTCCACAGGTTCCACAGGTTCCACAGTCTCCACAGTTCCACAGTTCCACAGTCTCCACAGGTTCCACAGTCTCCACAGTCTCCACAGTCTGCACAGGTTCCACAGGTTCCACAGTCTCCACAGGTTCCACAGGTTCCACAGTCTCCACAATCTCCACAGGTTCCACAGTCTCCACAGGTTCCACAGGTTCCACAGGTTCCACAGGTTCCACAGGTTCCACAGTCTCCACAGGTTCCACAGTCTCCACAGTCTCCACAATCTCCACAGGTTCCACAGGTTCCACAGTCTCCACAGGTTCCACAGGTTCCACAGGTTCCACAGTCTCCACAGTCTCCACAGGTTCCACAGGTACCACAGGTTCCACAGTCTCCACAGGTTCCACAGGTTCCACAGTTTCCATGGGCTCCACAGGCTTCACAGGCTTCACAGGTTCCACAGTCTCCACAGTCTCCACAGGTACCACAGTCTCCACAGTCTCCATGGGCTCCACGGGTTCCACAGGTTCCACAGGTTCCACAGTCTCCATGGGCTCCACAGGCTTCACAGGTTCCACAGGTTCCACAGTCTCCACAGGTTCCACAGTCTCCACAGGTTCCACAGGTTCCACAGTCTCCATGGGCTCCGCAGGCTTCACAGGCTTCACAGGTTCCACAGGTTCCACAGTCTCCACAGGTTCCACAGTCTCCACAGTTGGTGATGATATGAGGTTCCATGTCATCTTCTGGTGTTGGTTTACTGTGAATAAAATAAATTCAGCTTCTACCAGGAGATTTTAGAGCACTTTGTGCATCTGGACACTATGCCAAAACTACCACTAACTGGTTTGCTGACTGTTATAATACTGACTCGCCTGACATGAAGCCTTTAAAGAATCTCTGGACTATTGTCAGGAGGAAGATGAGAAACACCTGTCCCAACCAGACAGATGAGCTGAAGGTTGCTATCATTGGCTTCAGTAAAACCTCAGCAGTTCCACAAGCAGATCGTCTCCATGTCATACTGCACTGATGCGGTAATTCATGATAAATTATCTTTACTCCTATGCCATGTGAGTTTCAGCTCTGGAAAGGCTGGATTATGTCTATTTATTCGCTGTGTGTGTGTGTGTGTGTGTGTGTGTGTGTGTGTACCTGAATGGCACAGATATCATGCCCAGCACGAAGCCTTGGGCCTGAGAAACGTTCTATGAAGAGCTCTAAGACCGTGGTGCGTCACACAGTCTCATCACTAACCACACGTTACACACCGGGGTCAGCATCGTCATCAAGTTCAAATAAAAATGTTATTTGTCACATACACAGTCATACACAATATGATATGAGTTTGATAACTTAAATAATCATTGGCAGGATGGAGCGCAAATAAAAGTCGCTGATTCAGCAGATGGTTCAAAAAGAAGCTGAGATGATCACCTTCAGGAATTCTCACAGAAAGTTCCATCTCTAAGTCCATTTGTCCAATAAAAACACAGTAGTGCTCCATCTGAGCAGAAAGCAACCCGGCTGCAGTGTGTTTCCTGAGATCATCAAACGGACAACATGAAAAGGAATAAAAATCAGAAGCGATCCGACTGTCTACACTGCACTGATGTGCACAGGAACTATTTAAGAGTTTTGCTCGTCTGATGGAGGCCCTGCAGCTGATCCGAGCCTGCGTATGAGGGGCTGAGACAGTTACGTGTGCTAAGCGTTTTCTTGAAATCACTCTACATAGTAAAACAAAATCAAGCATTCAGTCATGAGCTGTCGTACATCACGACCCTAAATAAGTACATGGAGACTCTAATTAGGGACACCACAACTTTAATTAGATAAACTCTATTCATTTTAGGAGAACATGTCACTGTCTTTGGAAGAACAGAGTGGCCTGAACTATTCCATCTCACAGCATTGACCATTATGGAAGAACCCATTCCAGAAGATATTACACGACGAAATACTAGCGATGAACAGCTGAACATTCGGCAGAACAAGACACACAATCTTCAACCGGTTTGTGATTATTCGGACACTTTGTTGAACTGTTCAGATGCGTAAAGAAGTGCAGGCAGGGGAGGAGAGCCAGCGCTCGTCAAGCTCAGACAGCACAGATTTTTGAACTGTGCTGCGTAGCATTCATCTGCTGAATATCTAATTATCTTTGGTGATTTTAACAAAGCAAAACTCACATGTCAACTGCCTAAATTCAAACAACACATTACAAGCCCCACCAGGGACAAAATATTTTGGACCACTGCTACACCACAATAAAGAATGCATATGGCTCTGTCCCCAGAGCAGCTTTAGGACTTTCTGACCATTGCCTGGTTCACCTCCCCCCTGAACTCCCACTGACCTTCCCACTGACCTTCCCTTTGACCTGCCCCCTGATTAAGCCTGTAGTAAAGAATGTAAAGAGATGGACCATTGAAGCAGAGCATGAAATACAGGCCTGTTTTGACTGCACTGATTGAAGTGTTTTTGAAGCTGCTGCCACTAATCTGGATGAGCTCACAGCTTCTGTAACATCATATATCAGTTTTTCTGAGGATATGTGCATCCCTATCAGGATTTATTTAACATACAACAATGACAAGCCATGTGTCACGGCATGCGCCTGTGAAGGGCGGGTGCCCAAATCAATATCTCTTCTCGGTCACTCCGAAGCTCACTAGTTAGGTGGCCTCTGCTTCTGCAGGGGTGCGAAGAAGTGGGGCCTCGGATTTAGGCGCGGCTGGTGAGCCATCGCTGGGAGCGGGGAGTGTAGCTCGGGGTTCTCTTGAGAGACTTGACTTTACAATGCAGTCTGGAAGCAGAGCAAAAGCATCGCGCGGTGGATTTTACTAAGGAGAGTGGCACACGAGCGGGGTGATGCGATGCGCCCCAGAGACTTAAAAAGTAGACTGAAATGGCGCCCTTTGATCTCCGCGAGAGGACACCAGGAGGACCGCGTTAAGGCCCCCGATCCCAGTCGGGAAAGCCGTCCAGCCGACGGACGTCCAGGAGAGACTCCCGTCTGTGGCCGGTCTTGGCCTGCATTCGGCGAAAGAGGTCGTCGTCATGGGAGCGTACAGGAGCGCAACCTCCGCGTGCTCCAGGCTGCCACTCTGTCCGCCGTCCACCGCTCACCAGCCTGTGCCAGCATGCCAGCGGGGCGCTGCCCACCAGACCAGCACGTGCATCACATTCCCTTCCCTTTCTTTCCGTATTCCCTCCTTTAACCCTTTCCTCCCCTGTTTTTCTAAATAAATGACCCTTTTCCCCGTGAGACCTCGCCTCATGTCCGTGCTTCATGGTGCCACCCGAGCACTTAGGGTCGGCAAAACCCAGACATCTGTGTCAAGCCAAAGAGATTGTCTACAAGAGTGGGGACAAGATCATGCGTAACCAATGCAATACATATATGTGGGATATTAAGATGTGCAATACTACTGATATTTGTCTTATTTGATAAAAACCCACATCCTACACTATTTGTTGTCAGCTGTTTTTTGTGTGTGTCATCCCTTGTATGTGTAAGTGTACTTGGCAATAAAGCTCTTTCTGATTCGAGTATGAAAGTAATTGTCCAAAGGCATCCAGGCATGACACCGTTCCACACATCGACCATGTGCAGAGGAGCCAGATGTTTTATCGTTCTTGACGGACTTAGATTTTAGGTGATGATGTGCAGCTCCATACCAGACCACAGAGTAGGAGTTAGATCATGTGATGATTGTTGATCATGTAGGCCTGTGATGACCAGTGCTGACTAATCTCCATCCACGGCTTCATAAAGAGGCCGTCTATCATCATGACCGTAAGAGTGTTAAACCATTAGCCCATATTACATGAAGGGTCTTAAGAACAGTTGTACAAATTGGAACAAGTTTTTGAACCTTAAACATGGATGAATTATAATTACGCATTAGTGTGATATGGTGATGTGGTGATCCAGTGTCCTGACTATATGATATTGTGATTAGAGATTCAGAACGATTTGCAATATATTTGCTTTATTTAAAATATTTTTGTAATATCACATTTACCAACAAACAGTTTAGTCTATATTTCCATCAGCATATCTGGTCAACATATCGTTTCATATCAAACGTTCTGCTGCTACTTGCTAATTCTTAAACTTGGTTGATCATGTGTGTGTTTTAATAGAGATATTTAACTGTGTGTGTGTCATTAGTAGTTTTACATACTCGCTATACTGAAAGTGCCAAAACAGTTTTGATAATTTTTAAAAATTCTAATATCTTGAAATAAAAGCATATATAAATGGTTGTTAAAAATATATTTTTGATTTTCATGAGCAGAAATGAAGAGTAAAACAGAAAAGGCTTGACATAACGTACAATCATTTTAGAATATATTAGTTTCACTTTTTGAACGAAACTAGATTCAATTCTGAAAAAAAAAATTTTTTTTTAGATGCATTATGTATATAAGGAGGTCCTTCAGCTCTTCACTCCTGTGCAGTTCTGTTGTCGGTTTCATTCTTCCTCTCATTCCTCCTCTTCCTCCACTCCAACCATGGGATCGCACACAACACAGATCCACCAATCAGAGCAGGGATTCCCGCCAGGTAGAAGGCCAAGTCATAACTGCCCAGGCGATCATGGAGGATCCCTAACACACACACACACACACACACACACACACACACACACACACAATGCGCTGCTGAATGATGTTTTTTTTTCAACACACCATCATGGAACAGCCATAACAGTGCTGAACAGATCAACAGCCTAATTCAGTTAATCAACATGTAAACGCCTTCATAGACTGCAGCAAAGTTACACAGCAGCTGGAGCGATAGGTGGTGTGTAAGGGACAGTGACATAGTAGTATCCAATGTGGGAAATGCATACAGTCACTATTTACAGATTAATACAAAAGTATTTGGCCCCTTCCTGATTTTTGCACATTTGTCACACATAAATGATTGAGAAATGTTAATATTACACAAAGCGGAGTATTCAGGGCCCCAGTGATTGTAGGCCCATTGTGACTCTGGAATGAAATCGAGAGATACATACAGTACTCCAAGCCAGTGTCGGGGAGATCGGCTGCCATCCCGACTGCTCTCTCTCCTCTCTTGCTTTGTTTTTAACATTGGGGAACTTTAAAATTCTTTACAATAGCTTCCATTAGGTATGACAGAGACACTTTCATCCGATGATACATGAACTCATCATCCAATGATTTTAGAAGCAAATCCATACTGACCGAGGGAGATCATAAGAAAGAGCAAAGGACGCGATCCAAAGCTGCGTCCTCGAGGGGAAACAAGTCAGGGTAAGATGGACTTGTACAAGGCTGTGTCACACAACGTTCACAAACCGGTGGAGCAGGCAAAGCAGCGCTAGGGGAGAAAACTAGAGTTACAGCTCCAACAGAGTGACTCTGGGAGTCTGTGGCAGAACACGAACACTGCTAGCAATCCTAAGAATGCTAGCAGTGCTAACAGTGCTCGCGCTGCTAACAGACGAGCTTTACACAGGTTGGTGCGATCAGCTGAGCACATTCTCCATACTGAGCTCCCTGACCTGCACTCAATCTACAGCATGTGGTGCTGGACCAAGGCCAGGAAGATAGTGAGGGAGCTCAGGCACACCAACAACGCTGATCTGTTGATCTGTCGTTCACAGTGGACTGTCGTTGGACTGTTGTTCATTGCCGGTTCTTATTTACACATAAATAAGGACTAACTTTGTACTTTGAAGTATGAATAATACCTCTGCTGCTGTCATAAACGTTTTACACTCCATGCGCTAACACGTATTTCATACTCCATGTTTCTCACTCAAACTGTTGCTATCATAGTTTCCCACTAACTTTTCCTTCTTATATCTCTTTGATATCGCATATTCCATATAATGTATACATTTTATACCTATTTTATTTTACTTAGCTATATATCTGTATATTTGTACATTTTATGTTTAATACCCTTTTTTTTAAGTACAGTGGAACCTTGGATTACGAGCATAATTCGTTCCGGAAGCAGGCTCGTATTCCAAAAACACTCTTAAACCAAATAGACTTTTCCCATAAAAAATAATGAAAACTCAAATTATTCGTTCTACAGCCCAAAACAATAAATACATAAAAATAATTAATACAACATATAAAGTAAAAATAAAACAAATTAACCTGCACTTAACATAAAAAAAGTACAAATAAATCCAGACAGTTAAGTGTTTCTGTGTGTGTGTGTGCGTGTGTGTGGAATTAGCCCCTCGCCTCCCTCCCCACACCTCGCTTTTTAAGTTTCACAACTAACACACACAATGCAAACACTGTTTTAACGGGAAAAAAATAATCTCTCTAATGACACTCGCGTGAGCGCAGACTAACGGAATCACTGCTGTAAAGTAAAAAATAAAAAATGAACCAGCAGCTTACCTTTGAAAAGAATCGCGACGGGGCTGAGTTTTGTGTAAATAAATCGCGTGCGCAGCCGGGGAGATCTGTGTGTGTGTGTGTGTGTGTGTGTGTGTGTGTGTGTGTGTGTGTGTGCGCGCCCTGAATCAATGTCCTTATTTTCAGAATCTTATTCCAAACTTTTTTGAAAAAATGGCAGCTATGTACACTGTATATATGACCTTAGCTGTGTGTGTGTGTGTGTGTGTGTATCCCTGCAACAGGAGGACCCACTAGCATGGCCACAGACATCACGCCCAGCCCGAAGCCGAGGGCCTGAGAGATGTTCTCAGAACCGAAGAGCTCGAAGACGATGGGAGCCGTGGTGCTGAAGAAACAGCCATCAGACAGTCCCATCAGCAAACACACTGCGATCAGACCGCCGAACACGTTACACAGCGGGATCAGCATCGTCATCACTCCGAGCACCATGACTGATATGGCCTGCAGGAGCACAGGGGCATGTGGTCGTTTTAATCATCATTACTCTCATTCCTTTATGGCCGATGGGAAAACAGCTGACTGCTGCTGTATAACGTCACTATAATGGCCCTGTCCTCATCCTGTAAACTAGCACACACTTACCGTGTACAAAACTTCTCCTTACTTCTCCTTACCTCTCACATCTCACACTGGCACATCACGTTAGAAAAGACCAATCTGAGAGTGCGATTTAAACAAAAAGTGCAAGAAAAAGCTATTTTAAGTTACTTTACCGTATTACTTATAGTACGGTACATACCTGTGAACAGTACTATAAGTAATACAATGTCAATAAAAAGAGGAAATTTAGTTGGAAAAGTTATAAAGTATATTTAGGTACAATTAGCTGTGCATTTGGTAGCTGGATTGCTAATGTGCGACAGATAACCACTGTGTTAGTTCTGGGATGTTTTAGGACCTGTTGCTGATGGGGTAAGAGTTTGTAAAATTAGTTAAAAGGTTAAAGCTAAAAATAAGCTTAATGTAATCAGTGATATTATTTCATGTTGAAGCCCATGTACATGTCTGTCTGTCCTTCTGAGACTGGTTTCAGATCCTTTAACGTGTGAAACATACAGATATCATTGAGAAAGCGAGTTCTGACCAATGCACAGACAAAACCTTTCTTTTATTTATTTAGATTATAGTGTTTTACTGCCATCTAGTAATATAATGGACACAGTACTTGGTACTTAGGACACAGTACTCAGCCCTATAGGCATTTACCAGAAGATTACAAATTCCAGGTACTGCTACACCACTTGAAACCACAGAACTACATTCTGAAGAGGTGACCAAAAACTCAAGAGACATTAGCTGAGTTAGAGGCTGATATCAGGAAAGATGTGCCAAACAAAGCATTTCCTTCAAAACTGTCAAAAATGCTCTACAAGCGGTTAAAAGGGTAAATTTAGCTGCTGATGAAGTGCTTGTGACAGTTCGATTAAAATTAAGGTTTGACTTTTTAACATGGGGCAGCATGTCACCTCTCTTCCATAAGACTTGTATGCGTGTACAAAAATCTAAGAACATGTTGCTATTGCCATAGTCAGGTGATCACACCCCAGATATTATAAGACATCTTTCCAATCTTCCACAAACCCCAGAATCACGCCCTCAAATGGGTTACTGTTGAACAAAATTTTCTTTTCACTGACCTTCAATTTCCTGGAGGCGTGTGGCATCTTGGTAGGGTTACAAACTTTCTGCCTAGCAATCATGCAAAGATTCAGACTGTTGAAATTGACATTAATGCTCATGCTTATCTATGTCCTGTTACAAAGTTCAATGAATGAAGAGTAACACTCAGTAGTTCTGCAAGGACCTTTGGTTGAAATTTACGGGTCAGTTGAACAAAGTCAAATCCCTGCCTCCTGAGATTCATAATGGGTCAACCCCACACTGTGATCACTATGCCGGTTCATGTATTTTATAATTAGATGGCTTAAAAAGCAAGATCATACTGCTGCTTAAACCACAGTGGGTCTTTGGCCTGCTCCCATCGAGGTGTCACCTCAGCCACTGTCCAAACTGCATACAACTTAGTTTTATGCCGGATGTCCTTCTCGACGCAACCCTCCCATTCTATCCAAGTCTCAGACCAGCACTTAGAATGCCCTGCAACCAGTGGCTATTGAATTGGGGCTTTCTACATGGCGGACAAGAAGCCTTCTATTGTTCATGTGTGTGTGTGTGTGTGTGTGTGTGTTACCTGCAGTAAGACTTTGTACCCTCCAGGGACATAGTCAGCCACACGGCCAGAGATGATACGCCCCACACCAGATGCAGCACCTAGACACACCAGTAATACCTGCTGATGGGCACCGGGGAAACGCTCATTTACATACTTCATCTGCACACACAAACAGACACACACAGGACAAGAAATCATTATTTTTTTCAAATTCTAACATGACATACAGATTAACAGTGAAATCTGTCGCAATAGTTTTCTATTAAGTCTCACTCTCTCTATCACAATGTACTGTCCCTGCTCTATGTGGTTGAAAAGACACTTGAGTTGATTTAAAGGATCTGTTGCTAGCGCCTTGTGGAGCATAAAAGTGGAACACAAGCACCATTAGGGTAATCTATAATGGATAGACTGGATACTTCCAATTTCAGGAATAATAGCCAAGATGATGAATTTCTGCCAACACTTCCCCCACTGCCGCTGCACCTCATCCTAAATGTCTGCTCCATATGCTCGTTATTGGGGTGCCCTTCAAGCACATAGACATGGAATTGGGCAGACCGCTTCCTATGTATGCTTGGGTGTAGAAGTGCATACTAGTAATCATTGAATGTGCCATGTGTTACTCCAAGGTGGTCTCCCTTAACATGGCTACATCCCAGAACATCACCCACAAGCTGGTCCTCCTATGTAGATGAGTCCTCATTCCCAAAGACATCCTTACCAACCGGGGCAATACCAATTTTTAGGATGATGTGTGTTTTATGTGCCAGCTCTTGCATGTGAATGAGCTCAGGACCTTCATATCCCACCAACAGACAGAAAAGTGGTCACGGAATAAGGGTGGAATTGGGCCTTTCTCCTGCTCTACATTGTTTGCCATCCAGGAGACACCGCAGACCTCCATTTGCACCAAGCCTTGTGGGAGAAGTGAAGTACCATATTGTAACTGGTTCGACCCTTTGTGGATGGGTGGCACCATAAAGCACGGCTCCGAGGCGAGATCTTACGGGAAAAAGGGTCATTTATTTAAGGACAAAAAGGGGAAGGAAAGGGTTAAAGGAGGGAGGATGTAAAAAAAGGGAAGGAATGAAGTGATGTTCACGTGCAGGTCTGGTGGGCAGTGCCCCGATGGCATGTGGGCACAGGCTGGTGAGATGTGGCAGCGGGACGCCCAGCGGCTGGGTGGCTTTCCCCGGCTGGAAACAGGAGCCGTGACGTGTAACCTACTAGCGGCTTTTTCTTCCTCGACGGCCAGGCCACAAAATCCGGCTCCGGTTATCGCTCCTCCCATTTGGTCCAGAGGATCTCTTGGAAAGAGATTCATAAGTTTGAGTCAGCAAGCATAGGATACTATATGTGTCATGGAGTGCGCCTGTGATGGGCGTGCGCCCAAATCTAATATTGCTATTTCCGCGGCCCCGCCACTTCGCACACCTGCAGACGGGGAAGCCGCCTAGCTAGTGAGCTTCGGAGTGACCGAGGAGCGATATGAGATTTGGAGATCCTCTGGTCCAAATGGGAGGAGTGATAACCCACAACCAACACCAGAAGATTGGAGAGCTCATAAACCAGTTCACAGATACAGTAAGTTCTCTATTGAGCACAGATGTACCTACCTGATCCAATACTATAAGAAATGAAGACCTCATCTGATGTGGTAGTCTGCTAGCATCCTATAGGTCCCAGAAGCACAGCATCATTTCTAGCTGCACAGATTTTTTTTATTTTTATATCTAAGCATAATGGCAGCATTTGGCTATAAAATGATTAAAAAGTAATTTACCACATCTGGGATACCACACCTGTTGATGGTACCCACCAAGTAAATGACGCATTGGGCTCTGAAAGGTTGTCATCACCACTTTGTTCCTCCCCCACTCTTCAACATGACAAATGAAGTAGTTATGTTGTCAAAGTAGCCATAGTTAGTATGTTGGACTGAGGCCACCAAGCTTACCTTCACAGAATGGAAGTATGCTGCCATAGAAGAAGAAGCTCTGGCAATCAAATGGGCCATCGAGGGGCTCTGTTACTACTTTGCAAGGTGACACTTGACATTGATAACTGATCGTGTACCCCTCCGATGGATAGACAAAGCTAAAGATTCTAATGCCAGTATAACTCTTTTTTTAACGTGCCTATCACAAGGGTAATTTTTTTTTTTTAAACAGATGAACCTGAGTCAGATTTCTGGGCTCCTTTTTGTTGCCAGTCCACCCCTATGTTCAAATGAGGGTATAAGTGAACATCAGAACGTACAACTGAGTGTAAAACTGTGTACAACTGAATGTACAGCTCCATAGCCAAGAAAGCTGAGCAGCATCTCTAGCTTCTGCTTAGGCTGAGATAATCCCATTTCCTCCAACCCACCCTCACCACTTTGTATGGAGGGATGAGACAGAACATTCTGAGGATTTGGGAATTGCACTGTCTCAGATCGCAAGACCCTACAGCACATGGTGAGAACAGCTGAAAGGATGATCAGAGTCTGAATTCCCTCCATCACAGACATTCACACCACATGCTGCACTCGCAAAGACACCAGCATTGTGGATTCTTTCTTCTTTTGCAATCCTTCTGCGATCCGGAATAATGAACCAAAGCGTTCAGGCCAAATAAGCAGACTGTGTAACACAAACAGACAGACAGACAGCCAGGCAGACACACTGACCAGGTGGAAATAGGGGACGAAGTAGCCGAATAGAGAGGTCAGCATTCCGAAGACCCAGATCCTGTAACTCAGATTCCTCCAGATCTGGACATTACAGATCCTCTTTAACAAGGCCCTCTTGGACTCCACCCTCTGAGGGAGGCGGGGCTTGTAAGTGAATCCAGCCAGCACGAGCACAAACATCAGGATGCAGAGGACGCGCAGAGTGTTGTGGAGGCCGAGACGGTCCAGCAGAAATGGGAGCAGCAGGGACAGAGATCCAGTGAAGACGCTGCTCCCTGCTGCCACCACACCGTTCACCAAACCCAAACGCTTCTGAGATCAGAGAATTCATTATATTATACATCACACATTATTAACATTATCAGAAACAGTGGTGATTAATAACGGAGTAAACCTTAAAGTAATGTCCGAGGATGACGAGGCTTGGTTGATATGCAAATGAACAGCCGCATGCAAACACCACACCGTATGTGAAGTACATGAGGCCCAGAGACCTGCGCGCACACACACACACACACACACACACACTTAGTCTCTAACACTCTGCCTAAGTCAATTAGTCACAGCTAAGAGACATATTTTAACCCAGTCGCACACAGTGTCTACAATAAACACAATAACATATATTTAAAGTCCCTTTATTTAAAATGAGAGAGAGAATAAGAGAGAGATAATATAGTCAATGTGTTAGAACGTGTAGTTCACTTAGTGAAAGTCAAAGCAAACTGTTGATTTTACATGACCAGCTGGAAGTTTTGTTGGAAAATTCAACAAATGTTTTAGGATTTGAAAACTCTGTGTTTGTGTGTATGTGTGTGTGTGTGTGTGTGTGTGTGTGTGTGTGTGTGTGTCTTACTGAACGAATGAACTGGCAAGGAGACCAACAAGCCCAAGTACAGCCCCGCCCACCGCCGTGATCCTGCAGCCGAACATGTCTGTAAACACACTGACGATCGGAGAACAGAAATCTACCATCCCTGTAGACAGAGAACCCACCCACGCTGAGAGTGGGGCGGCGTTGAATGAGACAAAACAATAATGTGTTACCATGGCAACAACCATACGGCATTGTGGTTTACATTACATCAGATCCATTACACAGTTTGTGGGTCGATTAAATGATCACCAGATTCTATATCATTATTATTCAAGTTCCATCTAGACACTGTGTGATGGTTCGTAGGCTTATCTTTCTTTCATTTATAAAGTTCATTATCACACAATTAAATTACATTTGATTTGTTTAGCGCGTTTAACCACAGTCATTGTTACAAAGCAGCTTTACAGAGTCAAAAGAAAGTTAGGGAACTAGCTATGAAAGGTGTGAGAAAACGTGTGTGAGTCAGAATGATCAGATGGTCCCTGATGAACGAGCCGAGGGCGACGGTGCCGAGGGAAAAACTCCCTGAGATGGTAACAGGAAGAAACCTTGAGAGGAACCGGACTCAGCAGGGACCCCATCCTCATCTGGGTGATAACGGAGAGCAGCGATTGATCTGACCTCATACTGTGTGTTAGGAGGCTGGAAGTTCAGTATAACAGGAGACGTGTTTAAGTTTCAGTCCAGTTTTTGTTATTGGAGGCTCAGGTACGACGAAACTGTCGGAAACTCCAGACTGCAGTCAGAGAACAGCTGTCTGCATCAGCCGAGGCCAGGACCATCTTCATGGTAAAGTGGAAGCGTGTTCAGCTCGACAGAGAGAGGAGAAGAGAGAGAGAGAGATAACGGTTAGGTCTGGTCACAGTCACACAATGTATAAAGTGAATCTACAGTATATAATATATATAAGACCAGTTAATGCGTCATATGTCAAAAGTACAAGTGCATCTCAATAAATTAGAATATCATCAAAAAGTTGATTTATTTCCATATTTCTATTAAAAAGGTGATTTTTAGACAGATTCATTACACACAGACTGATATTTCAAGTTTTTATTTCTTTAAATTTTTATGATTATGGCTTACAGTTAATGAAAATCCAAAATTTGGCGTCTCAGAAAATGAGAATGTTAATTAAAACCAATAAAAAAAAAGATTTTAAACACAAATGTTGGACTACTGAAAAGTATGATTATGTACAGCACTCAGTACTCGGTCGGGGCTCCCGTTGCATTAATTACTGCAGCAATGGGGCGTGGCATGGAGGCGATCAGTCTGTGGCACTGCTGACGTGTTATGGAGGCCCAGGTTGCTCTGATAGTCTTCAGCTCTTCTGCATTGTTGGGTCTGGTGTCTCACATCTTCCTCATCACAATACTCCAGAGATTCTCTGTGGGGTTCAGGTAAGGTGATTCCTCTAACCCTAACCCTAACCCTAACTAACCCTAACCCATGGTCTTTAAAGTTAGTCAAACTAGTTAGCACTTTTGGCAGTGTGGGCAGGTGCCAAGTCCTGCTGGAAAATCAAATCAGCATCTCCATAAAGCTGGTCAGCAGAAGGAAAACATGAAGTGCTCTAAAGCCTCCTGGTGGACGCTGCACTGACCTTGGACCTGATAAAACACAGTGGACCGACACTAGAAGATGACAGGGTTCCCGTAACCTGACTTGTGCACTGGACCTTAAGCAAACTAGATTCTGTGCCTCTCCTCTCTTCCTCCACACTCTGTGACCTTGATTTCCCAATGAAATGCAAAATTTACATTAATCTGAAAAGAGGACTTTGGCCCCCTGAACTACAGTCCAGTGCTTTTTGTCCTTAGCACAGGTAAGACACCTCTGACGTTGTCTCTGGTACAAAAGTGGCTTGACACCAGGACAGTTGCGACAGTTGTAGCCCGTGTGCTGGACACGTCTGTGTGTGGCGGCTCTTGAAGCGCTGACTCCAGCTGCAGTCCACTCCTGTGAATCTCCCTGTGAATTCTTGAATGGGCTTCGTTTCAGAATCCTCTCAAGGCTGCAGTTATCCCTGTTGCCTGTGCACCTTTCTCACCATAATGACCTTTTGTGTCTTACCCTCCATGTGCAGGGTGTCAACCATCATCTTCTGGACAACTGTCAGGTCAGCAGTCTTCCCCATGATTGTGTAGCCCACTGACACAGACCGAGAGGCTATTTAAAGGCTTAGAAAACCTTTTCAGGTGTTTCGAGTTAATTAGCTGATTAGTGTGTGACACCGAGGTCTTTCACTGTTGCACTTGATGTAAGAGAAGTTAATTAGCATTCAGTGTCTAATGTCCTCTACAGATTGACCAACGTTATTGAGCTGTTTTTTCTTATCTGAGACATATAACTGTGCGTCAGCAGCACAAATGAATACAGCTGGGTTTGCTAGTCCTAGTCAAATGAGGTCAACAAACAGCCTCAGAGCTGCCTCAGTATCAGCTCTTTGTAGATATACCGAGCATGCAGGTTATCATTACGTCCGACATAAACATTCAATTGCAGATTACCAAGGCTGTACAGGTTCAGGTCCTAGGATATGAAAATCACTGAAAAAATCCAAGAGAAAGCAGGAGGAGTGGCCTCCAGCACCTTACCCAGGACGGCGTGTCCTGTAGAGACTGGAACCCAGTGGAGATACTAATACGAACGAATGGCTCCCTATTAATAATATGCAAGAACAGAGAGCAGCAAGAACAAGCAGAAGACTAGAATAGAGCAAGGAGTAACATATGCAGAGGGATTAAAAGCTACAGACAAGGAAAAAGAAAAGAAAGACAAGAGAGAAGAGATACACATTAAATATGACAAAATTAAAGAAGACACTCTGAAAGTAAACCAAAACAACTTTGTGCTGTTCATAGTGGATATAATCAATTGCTCAGCAGAGGCAAACAAACAAACAAACTGAAAAAGAAAAGATAAAGATCACAGTAAAAGCAGCCTAACAACATCTGGGAATAGATGGACTAAGCTGGGAAAAAGTCAATGAAAGCAAATTACTGCAAGCCACGCAGAACATTAGCACACTGAAATAATTAACAGGAGCTACGGAAGGACACTTTATATGGTGTGGAGACTTCAGCGTGAAAAATACATTCTGGGTCAGCGGGAAACAGACACAAATAAGGAGGTAGTATAGGAATTTAGCATGAACAGAGATTTCATATGTATAAATAACGGCACCATAAATAAGGGATCCAGATCCAACAGCAAACATCACACAGACAGGGAGCGCAATAGACCTAACAGTCTTAGTGTCCAAAGAAGGAACGAGCACATGGGAGACCGTAAAGCACTACTCAGTGGGAAGTGACCATTACCCAATAGACAGGATACGGAAGATAAAAGACAAAGATCTTGGAAAAGTGGGAGAAATTAAAGGCAAATATAGACATGATATATATGAGGAAGAATAACAAAAAGCATAGTAGGATCAGCTAACACGCCGGCATTAACCACAACATCAGACAGAACATTCTACTTAACATATTACAAATAATATCAGAATTACCCCAGGAGGGTGTGTGGCTGACTTTCCTGTGGGTACCAGCACACGTACACAACCCTAACCCTAACCCTAACCCTAACCCTACGAGTAAGAGTAAACAAAGAAGCAGCGATAAACTGGTCGAACAAGCACGCGAGACTGAAGCATCCAAACAGAAAACACAATAATTAGAGCAGAAATGACGAAAACAATTTAATAACACACAGAAAATGAACACGCGAACAGGGTGAACAAGGTTAAACCAGAGTTTACAGATAACAGGCAAAACCGCAACTGGAGAACGTACGTCCTTTAAAGAAAGAAATAACGAGGAAAGACAGAATCTCAGAGAAACCATGCAAGAGGCTGCAGTAGGAAATACAGTAGAAAACATCCTCAACACACACCGTGCAGGAAAGAGTCGGTGATTTGAGAGAGTATGAGAAGCACAGTAAAGCTAGTAAGAGCTGGACCTCTCGTCCACGAGTTCAAACAGCAGCAGCAAGGGCGCGGCATCCACTCGAATAATGAAACGTTGGCTTTAATGGACGGTTTCTTGTCCACAGGTTCCACAAAAAAAATTAATTATGACAGTTGAAAGCATTTATTTGAAGTTGTTGTAGGGAAAAATAATCTTTTTAATTCAAGCCAAATATTATCAATAACTTTTGCTCAACAAAAGAAATTTGAGTCAGTCATGTTGTAGGGACAAAACAAAATTGTTTAGAAGTTGCAAATTGCATATTTGGCTATTATTTAATTACTTCAAATGATATAATGATTCATTATTATTGATTAATTATTTAAAACATTTAATTTAGGCTTAATTAATCGAAACAGAATGCCTTCTCCCTCACACACTCACCCTGGACATGGAGCCAATCCATCACACGCCACACACATATACACATTTCATTATTCATTAATTAGGTCAAATGAACTTTAATTTGTTGACAAGTTCCACACAAATGACTTTAGTAAACTCAACTAACAATTCTAAGAGTCTTTATTCACATTAATGTCACAATATCAGTTGGCAGAGTTTGAAATGCAGCACAGAAATTGAGAACATTATGGTCCAACATTACACAAGACAGACTGTACACACCATGTCACATAACATGTTTTCCCCAACATTTCAACTGTCTTGACACATTTAAAGAGGGCGAAAGTGTGTGTTTAACAACAACAACAACAACAACAACAACAACAACAACAACAACAACAACATTAAAGTTGGTCATCTTCAACTTTTCTTTCTGGACATGTTTTATATAAGAAACAAAATCATGTCACCCACAAAAAATAGAGAAAAAAAGCTTCTCACTCCTTGGACCTTGTCCTTAACGTCAATAATAGCAACTAAACAATTGTTAATTTACCATGTTAACATAAAAGTAACATCATTTACACCTGCGCCATCGCCACCCTGGGCACCGCACAACCCGTGTGTTATTAAAGTTGCACATCACACACTATACAGGGCTGATGGCAGTTTGAGCCCTAAATATTTGTTGACTGCGTCAGTTTGTGTGTGTGTGTGTGTGAGAGTGAGGGACAGAGGTGTGTGACGTGTCGATGTGAGTCTGTGTGTTAACATGTGTGTGTGTGTGTGTGAGACATGTGACTTGTTAGTGTGTGTGGGTGTGTGTGTTTCTGCGTGCGAGCGTGTGAGACAGAGATGTGAGTGTTAGAATCTGTGATGTGTGATATACAAGAGTGTGTTTGTGTACACGTGCGTGTGTGTCTGTGTGAGTGTGAGACTGTTAACTTTGTGATATAATCGTGTGCGTGTGTTGTGAGAGAGGTGCGTGTGCATGTGTGTGTGTGTGTGTGTGTGTGTGTGTGTGTGTGTGTGTGTGTGTGTGTGTGTGTGTGAACATGAGTATAAACATTTGTAATGTGGGTGTATGTTTGTGTGCATGTGTGTGATTTATGAATGTGTGCGTGTGTGTGTGTGGCTCGTGAGAGAGGTGTGTGTGTGTGTGTGTGTGTGTGTGTGTGTGTGTGTGTGTGTGTGTGTGTGTTTTGACATTTGTGATGTTTATGTGTGTACAAAAGTGGTGATGTCACTGAAGGTGTCACTGAATATGATGTCACTCAATATAATAGTTATAAATATAAAAGTTATGAATCATTTTTCGGCGTATGTTTAAGATATTATCCCGCAATTTTGCAATGTGTGCCGGGTTTGGTGTGCCGGGTTTGGTGCGCCGGGTTTGGTGAGCCTACATGAAAGTGTGTATGAGTGAGGTAGCAAAATGTCTTGTGAGACCCCCTGACTCCCAGGTATCCGAATGGCAGCAGATTCCAACCTGAAAAGTCCAAAAAGGTGGGGAAAAAAATCCTGAGGAAAACAAGAGGGTCATGTGCACCCCATAGTGCTTGGGCCCTAATTATTATGAGCACACTGAAAATAATGATATTATGTAAAGTGCACAACCTGCCTTGTTCATTTTTTTGAGTGTACACCTCAGGGAGAGACGACATCTTCTACAAAGTGCTTGTGCACATGACAGGAGGTACTAAGACGCTTAAACCTGATATGGGAAACAAACAATATTCCTAAAGAAATAATGTCAACAGAAAGTCTGACACACCAGCTGGAAATAAGCAAACTGTTCTCACAATACCAAAATGGGTTTAAGAAAGGAAGAAGCACTATGGATGCAATATTAAACCACAAAGTGGTTTTTCAACATTCAGAAAGCATGAGATATGCAGCGGGAAGAAGGTCTTTCACTCAAGCTGGGCAAATTGGGTATAAGAGGGAAAATGCATGACTGGATAAGGAATTTTCTGAATTTTTTACATTTTCTGTTCTGTTCTGAACAATATAAGAATAGAAGACTAAAGGAAATATACAGTAGAAAACAGCACTCGGCAGGTAAGTGTGTGCAGCCCAGTGCTATTTAACATCATGATTAACAACATATTTGATGAAGTTGAAGAAACAATTGGAAGATCATTATATGCAGACGATGGAGCATTGTGGGTCAATAAAAGAAGTAGAAAAATGGGCAAATAAAAAGGAATTCCAAATATCCATAACAAAGACACGCAGTGTTTGTTTTGCAAGAAGGCATAAAAATGTTCCTCTAAAACTCTACGAACTGTACGAAGAATTAGAACAAGTACAAACAGTACCTGGGAATGTACTCTGTCGGGAAAACATAATGTAAAATAATCACAAACACAATACGATGCCTGACAGGACAGGTGTGGGGAGCGAACAGAGCCTCGTTAATCAGCATATACAGAGCACAGAGCTACCAAAGACTAGGACTGTCTCGCATACAGAAGCTTTAAGAGTCTGTTGTGGGGCCTTCAAAACATCCCTAGTATCAGCCATAGAGATAAGCTGGAGTCATGCCAACAAGAGTATGAAGAATAAAGCTACTGTTAGCATAGCATAAGGACCTAGCAAAGAGCACCCAAAGATGGTCATCCTCAAAGAATACTGGCACCAATAGTAAGATTAATGGGCACAGCTTTGGGTGGATAGGGGATACCAAAGCAAAACGTCTAGGACTTCATGTGCAGTTCTACAGTACGACTACACAGCAACCCCCCCCCCCCCAACCCATGGAAATTATTAACACCACTAATAATAATAATAATAATATAAAAAGTCTTAAACAAACAATAAAGGACAACCCATCACTAATCGTGCAAAACCATATAAAAGCAATAGGAAATGTACGGTTCCAAAGATCCATGTACAGGATGAACAGGGTATATATGTATATATACAGTATATATAGGTCCTTTAATGTCTGCAGCAGATCTTTTATCAAGTGCAATATTCTTTGCTTCCATCTGTTGGGGCAGCAGCATCAGAACAAGTGACTGTAAGAAACTCATCAAGACTCATCAAGAAGGTTAGCTCAGTACTGGGTCAGCCATGACAGTCAGCCAGCTGAAACACTGTCGGACTAATAGGAACGCGAATAGCACCCAAATGCCTGGGGAAGAATTACTAAAGAGCGGTAATAGTAGGATCAGATAACATGCCAGCATCAACAACAACAACAGTCTAGAAACAGGAAACACAGGCAGCCAGGTCATTCTAGGTAACATGTTACAAATGAGATCAGAATTATACCCGAAGGGTGTAAGGATGACTTTCCTATGGATACCAGCACACGTACAGCAAGAGTAAAAGTAAACAAAGAAGCAGCGTTAAACTGGTTGAACAAGCACTCAAGAGGAAAAACATCCAAACAGAAATCGCAATGAGTGGAGCAGAAAATAAGAAAATATTTAAGAACAGACAAATAATAAACAAGTGAACTGCGAAATTAAAAAGCCAAAATTAAAGAACAATTCATTATCTTTAAATACTGAACATGCAAACTGAATGACCAAGTTTTTCCATCTCAAAAAGATGGGATGAAGAAGAAATTGTAGACATACATAAACTTTCAAATCAAACAAAGGGAGGGAAAATATGGAGCAGAAACAGAAGAGAGTAAGTCATGATAGCACAACTAAGAATAGGGCACTCAGGGTTGAACCAGAGTCTTAAGATAATCGGCAAACACCCAACTGAAGAATGTAAATTCTTTGAACAAATGGATACAGTAACACATATACTGACAAAGTGTAAAACATATGATGAGGAAAGACAGAATCTCAGAAAAAACCATCCAAGAGGCTGGTCGAGAAAGAACAATAGAAAACATCTTAGAGAAGATGACCTGAAAGACATATAGAAGCCTGATTAATTATCTAAATACAACTGGCTTAGTAGATAGACTCTAATTTATTTATTAATTTTTCATTTTTGGTTTTTATTTCATTTAATTTTTTGCCAATCTGATGGTCCATACTCCAGTCAAGGAGTTGGCGGTAATGCACGTATAAGTTAGCTGCCAGCCGCCAAAAGACAACAACAACAAAGAAGAAGAAAAAGAAGCAGAGCCTCAACCCAGAAGTGCAAATCATGACACAAGGTATAAAGAGTGGGGCATTATTCAAGTCTAATGGCATGACCTGGTATTCCTAGTGACATTTACCTTTTTTTTTTTTTTTTTTGCATTGTAGATGAAGTTCATTCCAGCATCTAGAACAGAAAAAGGACAGAAAAAAAGTCTAGATGCACGTCTTGGGTGTGATGAGAGCTGAGGGATGTAGGCGAGCATCAGGGTTTTGAATTTGAAGGATCAGGTAACATGTCAGCATCAACAACATCATCAGTCTAGAAACAGGAAACACAGGCAGCCAGGTCATTCAAGTTATCATATTACAAATAATATCAGAATTATGCCAGAAGGGTGTAAGGATGACTTTCCTGTGGGTTGTTTTGCAAGAAGGCATAAAAATGTTTCTCCAAAACTCTACGAACTGTACGAAGAATTAGAACAAGTACAAACAGTACCTGGGAATGTACTCTGTCGGGAAAACATAATGTAAAATAATCACAAACACAATACGATGCCTGACAGGACAGGTGTGGGGAGCGAACAGAGCCTCGTCAATCAGCATATACAGAGCACAGAGCTACCAAAGACTAGGACTGTGTCGCATACAGAACGTGTCAGCAGCAGAGTCCAACTTAAAGCAGATAGACGCAGTGCAAGCTCAAGCTTTAAGAGTCTGTTGTGGGGCCTTCAAAACATCCCTAGTATCAGCCATAGAGATAAGCTGGAGTCATGCCAACAAGAGTACGAAGAATAAAGCTACTGTTAGCATAGCATAAGGACCTAGCAAAGAGCACCCAAAGATGGTCATCCTCAAAGAATACTGGCACCAATAGTAAGATTAATGGGCACAGCTTTGGGTGGATAGGGGATACCAAAGCAAAACGTCTAGGACTTCATGTGCAGTCCTACAGTACGACTACACAGCAACCCCCCCCCCCAACCCATGGAAATTATTAACACCACTAATAATAATAATATAAAAAGTCTTAAACAAACAATAAAGGACAACCCATCACTAATCGTGCAAAACCATATAAAAGCTAGGATAAAAGTAAGGATGACTTTCCTGTGGGTACCAGCACATGTAGGAGTAAAAGTAAACAAAGAAGCAGCAAATAAACTGGTTGAGCAAGTACTCAAGAGTAAATACATCCAAACAAAAATCACAATAAGTGGAGCACGAACTAAGGAAATAATTTTGTGTTTTAGCTTTGTAGGCAAGCATCAGGGTTTTGAATTTGATACGGGAACCTACAGAAAGTGTGTGGAAGAACTGTAGGAATGTTGAAAACAAGTCATGCAGCTTCATTTTGGATCAGCTGCAGAGGACAAATCGTGGACAGAGTCAAACACCTGAGTAGCCTGTAAAAAAGAAACGGGCGGATTCTTCTAATGCTATAAAGAAGAATTCGACAAGAGCGAGTAAGGGTAGCAGTATGTGGGGAAAATAACAGTTACAACAAGAGTTACCCCAAGGTTGCGGGCAGTGACTGTAGGAGTGATCTGATTTTTGTCCAGGGAGATCACAAGATCTTGACTGATGGATGACTCACCAGGGATGAACAGCAGTTCAGTTTTACTGTGGGTAAGCTTTAGCTGATGAGACATCATCCAGGTTGAGATCCTGATAGAAACCTGAGTGTCTGAGGGAGGAACGGAGAGAATAAGTTGTGTGTCATCTGCGTAACAATGGTATGAAGAGCCATGTGATGATATGACCTTAACAAGGACAAAGTACCGAGCCCTATGGGACACCAGTAGAGAGTCTGTGTGGGGCAGATGTGGATGCCCTCCATGTACAACCTATCTGACCAGTACCTGTGTGGAATGCAGGCTTTCACTCATCTCAGTTTTATTTGCGGACAAGAGGCATTCCTGACATCTAATTTTTATTATACACTACTTGCAGAAAACCAAAAGCAGTGGACATGAGTAGAACAGGGTAGTAATTCTTGAAATTTACCTTGTTGAGGCATAGGTGATGATCCCTATCATGTACTGTATATTAATGAAAAACAACTCTACAGCTGTCAGACCGTTGGAAAGGCCAATAACACCAGCAATCTCCCATAGGCGGGCTGGTAACTGGGAGCATGTCATTGGAAAAATAAGAGGAGTAAGGAGGGATTAATGACCTTGCTTCACCCCTCACTGGACCCCAGTGTTATGATGTTCTACTCACGACTACAGTATATAAGAAGAGATCTGTCAGTGAATAGCTAAGCAGTGTGCACACTCAACATCAGAAAGAAAAGAGAGCTAATGTCTCAAAGGTTGTTGGTGTTGAGTTGTTTCTAGTGATACAAAGTTTGGCCTTACTGGGTCATGAGCATCAAAAACAAAACGTGACTAGCTTTTAAGATACAAAGCTGAGGATGATCCATCTTCAAGCAAGCGGTTGTTTAGAAAGGGAGAGATGTACATGTCTTGGGATTGTCTGTGTTATGCCTGTGTTAATTATGGATGGGATCCATTGTGTGTCAGGTGCTAACACATATGTCAGGTGCTATATAACTATCTATCTATTTACTGGTACGTGAAGAGTTCATTGGGTTGATTTGGGCAACCTCAACAACAGGACGAAATCTTGCCAAGATCATCTTGTATGCGCTATTGAGGGTGCATTTGCCCATTTTAGTCATGCAGGTAACTACAGCTCGAGCAAAAAAAAATAAAAATTTTAATACATTTTGACTTGAAAAAAGAAGTCTTAATTTACGAGTACCAAGTATCATCGAGTATCATGTAGCATGCATACGCTTCTTGTTTTGACACTGAGCATCACAACTGACCCAATGGTTCTTCTCTCTCTCTGCAGAATTGTGGGTAATCATTTCCCCTGCTCGGTCTTAGTGCGTGTCTCTCACTGGTATAATCAACATCCGTGCATGTGTATACTGTTTACTATAGCACTGTAAATGTGTGTGTCCATGTAAAGCATGTTTTGTTTTGTGTTTGTATGTGTGTGTGAAAGTCATCCTTTCACACCTGTGTGTACTGAATATAATAACACGTGTGTGTGTGCGTGTGTAAAGCAAAAGCCAGTCTCATTAGAGAGATTAAACTTCCACTTTCTCTCTCTCTCAGACTGCACTGATTCAGTTGGTGTGTGTGTGCGTTGTTGGACAGCGTGCCACTTCCCTCCTATTCTCGCAGTGTGTGTGTGTGTGTATGTGTAAGAAAGTCATCCCACACAATAGCCCCCTCAAATAAGAAAGGATGAAGAGTTACTGTGTAAGACGAGAGTGGAGGGGGTGAGGGGGGCATTCCTCATCTTGTCTTACTTTAGTTTCACATAAATATATATATATATGGTTTGTGAAACAGATAATCTGAGTTTCCATTACTTCTTATGGGGCAAATTCGCTTTGATATTCGAGTGTTTTGATATACAAGCATGCGTCAGGAACAAATTATGCTCGCAATCCAAGGTTCCACTGTACAAGGAAACTGACTGTCTGAAGTGCTGCTTTGTAAGTGCAAATCTGTAGTAGGATGCAGGATTAAGGTAATACAACTACATTACAACAAAATCATTGGCATTCATTTTACTAATTAAATAAATAAATATTAAAACATCACACTTAAAACACTAAAAACAACTCAAAAATGTCCATGAACGCACTTTTACACTCAGCAATATTACTGTTCAACTGTGCTGCTGCTAGGAGATGCTGCATGTCAATCAGTCTATGACCGGACAAAGGGAGAGTGTTGTTTTTTAGTTTGTCACAGTATCAAGTCAAGTCAAGTCAATTTTATTTATATAGCACTTTTAACAATTGACATTGTCGCAAAGCAGCTTTACACAATCAAAAGAAGTAAGTCTGTATGCAATGTGAATGTGTATGAATCAAAATGATCAGATTGTCCCTGATGAACGAGCCGAGGGCGACGGTGGCAAGGAAAAACTCCCTGAGATGGTAATAGGAAGAAACCTTGAGAGGAACCAGACTCAGCAGGGAACCCATCCTCATCTGGGTGATAACGGAGAGCAGGGATTGATCAGCAACAGTATCCAGTTTGCAATTGGAAAAAAAGGTGAAAAAATTTGCAAAGAAAAATAGATATGTAAACAAATAACGAGGCTGAAGTCTGAAGCTGGAAGCCTGGGGAGGTTTAATGCCTAATCCACATTTTGTCCTAATTCTTCAACTTTGTTGAAATAAGCACTTTCACCACCCGTTCCTTCACTTTTAAAGATGTTCTTGACATGTGCATGAAAAGCAAATGAAAAAAAGCAAACAGCAAGACAAATATTCATTAAGAGTTGTGTAGAAACAACATTTAAATAATGAAAATGGAATCATTCCATATATCCTCAAGCTTACATGAACCTAAGTGAACCTGGTATAGCAATGAAGTTAGAGGCAGTGGTAGTTCAGATGGCTAAGGCACCGAGTTGCTGACCGGAAGGTCGGCGGTTCGATCCCCAGCTCAACCAGGTTGCCATTGTTGGGCCCTTGAGCAAGGCCCTTAACCCTACCTGCTCCTGGGCTGGGCTGACCCTGCGCTCTGACCCCAGGTATGCTGGGATATGCAAACAAGAATTTCACTGTGCTCTAATGTATATTTGACAAATAAAGGCTTAAGGTTATTAGGGTATTAGGGTATTAGAAAACACACACACCTTTAGGACGACACCTTTAACACCGCACAGCTATACGATACATTAACTAGTTAGATGACACAAAAATCATATTTAATATTTCATGTTGTAAAATAATAAAAGTAACTTAAGTTCCCACTCACCACTTGACTGAATGATGTGACAGGGACACCGCTCAGACTCGCCGTGGGAGGCCTCCTCCATAATACACTCCTCTCCCAGCTTGTTGATGCCACGCAAGTTTTCCTGGCTGAACTTTGAAATGTCATGATGGTTTAATTGATGTGTCGCAAATGTGTACCGTTTTGTCAGTCAAACATTTTATAAGGTGTGACGGACAACCGTACATCTGCTCCGCTCTCCATTCAAGTCCTACCAGCACTTCAGCACCAAGGACAGCGGAAAAGGGGCGGGGCGCCGTAACCATTCATGGCCGGCTTCCCATTTCCATTCACCGTCCTGGAGTAATCCACCAGCTATAAAAGGAGAGCGGAGCTCCAGTTCGGTGATGCTGATTTTCGTTCTCGGATTTTCTTCCCGCAGACTCCGAGGATCCCACTGAACCCCGAGCGAAACCGTGTAGGAGGGTTAGCCGGCGCAACTCGGACTCTTCGCTCGCCGCCTCACCACCGGTGCTCTGCTACTGCCCGGCGTGGAAACACGGCGACAGCTCCCGTACCCTCGATTCACCTACCTCCTGCACCGACCCTACACTCCTTCACCTCCTCACTCTCGTAACGTTTAATGAAAAAAAGGAGGAACAAACAATAAAGCTGCTCCACTTGGAACACCGCAACCACCGTGTCTGTGCCGGCGTCAGTTCCCCGCTGCCCATAGGGCTTTATAAAGGAAATAATGGCAGTTCAACCTCTTCCCTAGAATTTACTGCAGTCATGCGCTCAGGTTGGAGAAGTTGTTGACAAAATCAGTTGTGCACATTTAAGCACTTATTTTTTCCTCGCGCACACACTTTCACTTCTATGCACATTAAAAAATGTCTGTAAATTTAACAGTAAAATACAGTATAAATGGCACGGGATAAAACCGAATTTCACAAAACTTGCAATAACCGTAGAATTTACTGTGAAAAACTGTAATTAGGTTTACAGAGTAAGATCCTAAATTTAACAGCTAAAAACATATGAAAATGTGGTTTATTGCAGTAAAACATATAATATACTGTATTTACGATAAAAAGGAAAACATTATTTTGTCTTTGTCAATTCAAATGTATGTTATGGATGTAACATATAAACTCTCAGAGAAGGTATTTGTTAACAATATACTGAACCATCAGTTTATATTTTACTAAACCGATAGTTTAAAAATCAGAATAATATCCGTCTAGACTTTTTAAAATAGAACAACAGTGCATATGCCCTAGTTTAATATTTTACAAAAGGCGAAATAAACGTCTTATGGATATGACAGAATATTTTTTAAGATTTCTTTGAGTTAAAATGCATAACCAGAAGCATTAATTGACTATACCAAAATAATAAAGGGATGCTTCTTCACAGAACCTAAAATAGTTACTTTATTTTAATTTTCGGAATTTGTACCGTTATGGATGTGACATTCCTGAGAATCGCACTTACCTGACAATGAGAAATCATGCACTTAAAATAAAACACATGCTTTAAAAACTTGAAGAGAGACACCACATTAGTATTTGAGCCACCAGCTGATGACATCTGTGTTATTATAGTATAGTAAAAAAACTTTTTTTCATTGGAAGGTTGTTTCACAGAATTGCCCTCTTTACATGTCTTACAAATTTTCACGGCGTGCGTCTAAATCTTATATCACTCCTGCCTCACTAGGTAGGCGGCCTCCCGTTCTGCAGGTGTGTGAAGGGGCGGGGCCGCCGGAATGGGCACCGGCTGGTGATTAATCTCCACTAATGGGCTCCACTAATCTCCACTAACGCGCTATAAAATACAGCAGCGAGTTTAGCTCGGGGACTGTTGGGTTATCGGTGTGGAACTAAAAGAAGTCACTGAGCACAGTTGTGCGGTGGACGCGGGGAAACCCAGGAAGAGTGGCATGTGAGCGGGGCAATGGAACGCGCCCCAGGGACTTCAAAGTCATGGATGGTGTTATGCCCTTTGAGCACCACCGCGGGACACTGCCCACCAGACCTGCACGTGCACCCCTTTCCTTCCCTTTTATCCTAAATGAAATAACCCCTTTTTTGTAAGACCTCGCCTCGCCTCGTGTCCGTGTTTGTTGTTGCCGCCCATTTGGCTGCCAAACCGGTTACAAAATACATGAACATATTTGACACCCCTATGCACTTAAAAATCACAATGCATGTATAGTCCTCTGTTTAACGTAGTAATAAAAGCCCTTTTTAAAATTGTATGCCTGAGTTGTCTGTCTAAAATGCGTAAAATTGTCCACCCTCCCCAGTAAAAAAAAACACTTTAGTGTATTACAAATATATTGAAATCTTTGATAGTACATGACAAATATACTAACAAACGTTAAGTTGTACCATCCGTTCACATCATGCTTTTACCACTCACTCATCATCTATAGCACTTAATCTTATATTCAGGGTCACAGGGGGCCTGGAGCCTGTCCCAGGAGACTTAGGGCACATGGCAGGGTTCACCCTGGACAGGGTGCCAATCCATCGCAGGGCACAGACACACACACATACATACATACACTCACACACTACGGGCAATTTGGGAAAGCCAATTAGCCTAACCTACATGTCTTTGGACTGTGGGAGGAAACCGGAGAACCCGGAGGAAACCCACCAAGCACGGGGAGAACATGCAAACTCCATGCACACAGAGACGGGAAACGAGCCGGGGATCGAACCCGGACCCTGGCGGTGCAAGGCGACAGTAACCACTACACCACCGTGCCGCCTTATGTGTTTACCAAATTTTGGAATTAAACTTTAAACACACTTCCAAATAATTGTATTACAGTACACTTTATTATTGTATTACAGTACACTTTATTATTGTATTACAGTACACTTTATTATTGTATTACTGTACACTTTATTATTGTATTACTGTACACTTTATTATTGTGTTACAGTACACTTTATTATTGTATTACTGTACACTTTATTATTGTATTACTGTACACTTTATTATTGTATTACTGTACACTTTATTATTGTATTACTGTACACTTTATTATTGTATTACAGTACACTTTATTATTGTATTACTGTACACTTTATTATTGTATTACTGTACACTTTATTATTGTATTACTGTACACTTTATTATTGTATTACTGTACACTTTATTATTGTATTACTGTACACTTTATTATTGTATTACTGTACACTTTATTATTGTATTACAGTACACTTTACAAAAATATATTCTAGGAAAATATACTTTAAGTGAAAGATTGGTCTAATTTTCAAAGTACACTATTTAAACTTTGTTTTTCACTTTATTTTTGGTATATTTTTAAAAATATGCTTGAAATTATCATAGTAGAAATGTACAGAAAGTATTCATTAGAATACAAACGTGAATATACAGTAGTCTCATTATATGTTCAGTTAAATTTCAATGTACTTATTCATATGTACTCATTTATGCTTATGTTTAGTGCACTACTCTCTCGTGTATGTGTGCTGAAAATCACTTCTGCGCGTTCATGATAATTTATGTTTGCACTCTCTCTCTTCTGTGCACTAGTGATGGGAAGTTTGAATCATATTAGTGACTCGGTTCTTTGAATCTCGTTCATCAAAATGAACAAATTTTTTTTGAGTCATTTAGTTCATTTTGTTCTTTTGACCAGAAACAAAAAAATAAAATGTTACATTTTCAATAAATTGCCCCCAACACGTCTACATACACACATTTTGGCTCTAGTTCCAGTAATGATAATATTACACTGCAGTAATATTTGCAGCTAGGGACATATTATAAACAGAACGAGCAGCTCATCATCATATTATCTCATCTGAGTCGTTCGTTCTTTTGAATCTATTGAACTGCATAGTGTCTATGGGAGTCACGTGACAAAAGCACGAACGGCTCGGACTTGGAAGATTCGATGAGAACCGTTCAATTCTGTTTCCTCTACATAACTTATGGAGGTTTTGCGATGATTTGCGCCTGCGCATCCAGTAGAAAATGACCTACTCACTCTCCGAGACGACTCGTTCTTCTGAGTCACGTTAAAGACTCGTTCAAAAAGAAGGAATCGTTCATGACCAACCCATCACTACTGTGCACTCACTGCCATAAAGCTACACGTGCTCGAACTGCAGCAGCGTTAGAACTCTGCAACTATTCCAGCCAACCAGAGTCTAGACTTGGCACAAAAAAAATTCTTACAAAACCAGCCAATCAGAAACTAGAGGCGGGCAGATTCGGGCTGTCTGTTTTCTGATTGGCTCCTCAGTTCTTCGGCTCCTAGTTTGAAGTCACGACTGGAAGCTTCATCACTGCATGCGTTAGTTCGTATTGTAAATTCCATGTTTTTTAAGGTAGTTTGTTAATTAGGTACATAGTTTAAACTATAGATTGTATTGTCTAATGTGTTATTGCTAAATCTTATGTACATCACTTCTGGTATGATGCTCCGCAGCTCCGCCCTGTTTTCAGTCTCTGTGTAACAGCTAGAATTAACACACCAGGTTTAAACTAATACTGTACCTGTATATTCTGATACTAATGTCTGTCTTTGTTCACACAACAGTTTAAATTTTAGTTTGTGTGTTTGAGACAATCTGACGTTTTGTTGCACAAATAAACTATAGGACCTGTTTATTTTTTGTAACTTTGTGCAAACGAAATCTGTTGAACTCATGAATAAAATCTGCCTCGTCATTACTGATGTTATGTGTTTACATGCACTCAGCGTGTGTAAATGATCCTAAACACCTTTACTGTACTGGTAACACATTGTGTGACTGTATGATATAATAAAGTATATTTAAAGTATTAACCACAGATTGTAATTTCTTAGTATTTGTAATTGGCCAGAAGTGTAACAGCCTGTTACTGCTGCAGTAAGAATCTATTCAGAGTATTTGACTCATGTATTTGTAACACAGTAAAATGGCTGGAATGTACTTAGAATGCATTAAATATATACTTAAAGTTCATTAATTAATGTCAGGTATGTGTGTTAGTACACACACAGCCATATACTTTAAGTGTTCTAAGTATACTTACAGTTGTTCCACTTTAGCACACAAAAGTATAATTAATACACTTAAAATTGTGCTTTTACAACTTAAATACACTTAGTACAAAATTACTTGTTCCAAAATAGCAAACTTTAAGTATACTATAGTCATTAGTCTGGCTTTAAGTACACTTAAATATGCCTTGAGCATGCTAGGATTTAGTATACTTAGGTCAGGGGGAACCCCTAGAGGGCGCCATGCGCCCTGAGACTTTTGTTTGTAGTTCTTTTTAGTTTGACTTCATTTCCCAGTGTGCACGTGGGCGCTCACCTGAACCGAGTTGGTTATTAGTTTCTTTATAAATAGCTTGTTTTAGTTCCTCTACGGGGTTTTGCATCTGTTTATTTAATCTAGTGAATGTTAGTGAAGTTTAGTTCGTGTTTTCCTTGTAGTGAGTCGTGTTTTGGTTTGTTTGATTTTCCCTGCATTTCGTTATTTATCATTAAAAACCTCATTCTCTCAAAACATCGAGACCTCTGTGTTTATGCATCGCAAGCGACACCAGCAAACACATGACAACTTGGCAGACTTGTTTTGTTTTTTAACTTGGGCTGACATTTGTATATTTGATTTTGAGAATTGAAACATTGTTTTGCTTTCTTTATTAATAAATACACGGGGCCATGCTGATGACCAAGTCTTAAATAGAATTTGATGGGTTTTGATGATTTAGGTTTGTATTCATCCATTAGTATAAAACACTTAATGGTTTCTTACCAGTAAAATGCTTAGCAATGTGTCTTCTACTGTAGCTCCCAGCTAGTGTGATCAAACGAGGCTTTCACAGAATTGCTGAATGAATTCATTGTGGTTATTTATAATGAAAATAGTCCAACAGCATTTACATATTTAAAGGATTTTCTTTAGTTTAAATAGTTTCCTTTCTGCTTTGTGAAATAATTATAGGTTTTAACCGCGATTAGTACAACAAAAACTTTAAATTGGACAGTTCTGAGCTGTAAAAAACATGGTTATGAACCGTAATTGTTACAATCTAAACACTGGAAATTGACAGGTATAAACTGTTTTTATACCAACATTACCATGTTAATTAGAAAGTTATAGACCGTAAAAAAAAAAATTTAATCCGTAAAATATGCAGTATAATGAGTGCAATCCCGTACAACCAATAACGCTGCTACTGTATTTTTTACGGTAAAGTTCTGGCAACCACAGCTGCTGCCTTTTTACCATAAAATTTACGGTAAAATTACTGGCTTTCTTTAATAAGCCAAGAATTTGGAATCGCATGCTACAGGGTGGGCCACAGAAAAGTAGTGGAATAATAGCTCTCCTCCAGTACTGGTGCCACGCTCTTTAAAGGAGGCCGTAGCCTCTTGATATTTGTCTGTCTGTACGTCTGTCTGGTGTCACCCCATGTGCACAATTGAGACACTCATTACATCACTTTAATGAAATTAGGCATTTATACATATACTATATTGATAGTCTACCGTCAATAAGTCAATAAGATATGTAATATTAAAGTAGAGTAATAATCATTTAAGGTAATAAATAAATAATAAAAACAGATAATAATAATAATAATAATAATAATAGTAGGATAACCTAGTTAGGATAACAGCTACTCCAGTACAGTGCTTCAGAACTGCAGGACATCAGTGCAGAATAACTGCAGGTAATTACACTGAGATGGGGCCATTTTAGCAATGAACTGTTTCATAACAATGTGATTACAGTATTGGATTCCTGAGCTAAATGTGGTCTGTAATTGTAAGGAACATGGATGAGGGAAAAGCTATGTGGAAAAATCAGTGACATGTTGGTTATACGTTAATGAATAACTTAACACAGTAATAATTTATCAGTGACACCAGTGACATGGCTCAAGCACGCAGCGCCGCAGAACAGCTTACCTTATGTAGCTAAAGTATATAACTGAAATGACTTATTATCTCACATTAATGTTCCTGAGGTAAATCTGAGGTAAATCTGAGGTAATACCTGCCCTGAAGCGCAGGTCATCATCAGACTCCGAGCCGAACTCCTTCAGCAGGGACACGAATAAGATCCCGAAGATGCTTTGGATTCCGTACACCGAGCCGTTGCACCACATGGAGGCGATCATGACCACCCAGCCCCAGCCGCCCTCGGGGTGTTCAGACTCGAGCTCTTCCTCCACCAAGGCCCACTGGCTCTCACTACCTCTGATGTTCTCCCTCTTCACCTCCTCCACCTCGGTAAAGTGCCTCTCACATGGTTTTACCTCAGGCTGCCCAGCCTCAGTGAAGCTCTTATCTTCTTGGTTTACCTTTACCTCGGGCTCCTCTGCCTTGGTTAAGCTCTTCTCTGCTGCATTTACATTCACCACCGTCTCATTCACCTCAGTTACATCATTTTCACCTGGGTTTATTTTTATCTCAGGTTCCTCTGCCCCGTTTGAGACCTTCTCCTTAGGATTTATCTCAGCCGCCCCTCCTTCAGTAAAACACTTCTTGGGGTTGACCTCAGTTTCCTCTGGTTGTACCATGAATTCGGTTTCCTTACCAGTTATGGCTTCATGGTTCTCACTTGTGGCTTTTTCTGTCATACTCAAGATTTCCTTCATGGTTTTCTGGAAAATTGTGCACAAAACTAAGGTTCCACTCACATGCTCCCTACAGCAGAGCGCAGGATTTACAGGTGTAAAAAAAAAAAAACAGATTATTGATAAAACCACTGATTATTTGATAAATCTTCTCCCTGAAATAAATGCTGAAAAACTGGTACACTGTAACACTGCGGTACAGTATAAATAGATGAACAGGTGTGGGCATGGCTAGGGTTGCATATTCATAAAACAGACATTGTGATTGGACAGGATAGCCATCAGATTTAATGAAGAAAATGACATAAGCATGTCAGATTAGATTAGAATTCCATTATAATCATTTTTGGCAGGATGAAGTACAAATAAAAGTTCTGACAGGTTCCACCTCTTAGTCCATTTTTCACTGTATCCTTAAACACATTAGCTCTCCATCTCAACAGAAAGCCACCTGGTTGTTGTGTGTTTCCTGAGATCATCATTCAGAATGTACAACATGAAAAGGAATGAAAAACAGATAAGAGGTCTGACTGTCTGTACTGTACTGATATGCAAATGCCATTAAATGCACAGGAACTATGTTACTTTGTTGCTCGCCAGATGGTGTTCCTGCAGCAGGTCCAAGCATGCAGCTGAAGAGGAAACATTCTACAGCATTCTCACTTCAGTGGCGGATAAAGCCAAAAGCATGCTGTTTTTATTTTTATTTTTTACTTCATACTGTTGGACTGGTCCAGCATATGAACAATAGTGGCACTATTAAGTCAGGGGGTAAAACATTAGGTTTCATTTTGTTTGGTCTTCCAAGATTCTGTGTAGAACAACAGATCTAGAAGTTAAGGAGTATTAAACTTCGTTATAGTGTACGTTTATAAGTTTTTTTGTATAAAACACATTAATTAAAAAAACACAAAGTTCTTAATAAATCTGTGCAAATTAGTTTCTTTATTCATTTCAATGGAAATGTGTAGTTATATAATCATGCATTTGCATACAATAATTCAAACACATTACTCAGGTCAATGATTGCAATTTTAAGTGACCATATTAATCAGATTTTTTCCAATCCATACAGTTTTTCCCCCCCAAAATTGGTTAAAATATAAAAGCACAACAACCTGACATGTTCCAATATTACATGTATGCATAAGTCCTTTTTTATCCCACAGCATTCCAAAGACATTCATCCATTTTCACTTTAAAAGATGACCTTGTGTGACTCCTTGAGAACGAACTGGTAAAAAACCTTGCCTTGGGCTGACCGTGAGGAATTATCAGAAATTCAATTAAATTTTATTTATATAGCACTTTTAAAAGTGGTCATTGTCTCAAAGCAGCTTCACAAAATTAAAAGAAAATTAGGTAAATGTGTATGTGCAAGTAAAAATGTGTCTAGATCTTAACTATTATATTGTCCTTGATGAGCAAGCCAAGCACGACTGACAGTGGGAAGGAAAAACTCCCTGAGGTAGCAATAGGAAGAAACCTTAAGAGGAACCAGACTCCACAGGAAACCCATCCTCATTTGGGTAAACACAGCAGGAATTTCATGTGTTAGGCAGCTGGACTTCAATATAAGAAGTTAACATGGAGTCCAGTTTGGCACCAGGATGAGTCAGACAGGTGCAGAGGGCAGAGGGCGTCTGGAACACTGGGAGCTTTGGAGCTAAATATGAAAACCCTCTACTTCCTTTTGTAGATTTTGATATACTAGGAGCTACCAGAAATCCATAGTTTTGTGATCTTTAGGAGTATGTAGTAAGGAGCAGTGCAGGACAAGGTAAAGTGTCAGAAGACTGGCTAGATACGTAGGAGCTAAACCATTTAGGGCCTTGTACATATGTAATGCTAGTTTGCAATCAATTCTAAACTGAACAGGTAGCCAGTGCAGGGATGATAGTTTTTTTTTTGTTTCATTTGGTGAGAACTCTGGCGGCTGCATTTTGGACTAACTGTAGCTGTTTATTGAGGATGCAGGACAACCACCTAGTAATGGATTACAATAGTCCAGTCTGGAGGTCATGAATGCATGAACTAACTTTTCTGCATCAGATACAGATAAAATGTTCCTAAGCTTGGAAATATTCCTAAGGTCGAAATGGCTGTTTTTGTCACTTGCAATGAGCAAACGAGCAAAGAAATTAAATAGAAATATATAAATGTGTATAAATGTACAGGAGTGCAGTATCCATGAATGTCCAGAATGAGTGCAAAAAGACAAATGTCCATATGTGTGTATGTGCAAAATGGTTTAGTCCTGTGTGGTGTACTGGTTGGTCTTCACCTGCGGGAAGAAGCTCCTGCTCAGTCTCTCTTTATTGGCCTTCAGCGAGCGGAATCGCTTTCCTGACTGCAACAGAGAGAACAGTCCATTGGACAGCTGGGGTGGCTGAGGTTCTTCACAATCTTCCTGGCCTTGGTGTTGATTGAGATTGAGCAGGTCAGGGAGCTCGGTGTGGATGATGCACTTAGCTGATTGCATCACCCTTTGTAGAGCTCGTCTGTCCTGCATGGTGCTGTTTCAAACCAGGTCATGATGTTTCCCGTCAGGATGCTCTATGTGGTACAGGAGTAGAAATTCCTGAGCACCCTGGAAGGCAGTCTGAAGTCTCTCAAGTGTCTAAGGTGGTAGAGACACTGCAGGACCTTTTTCACCATGGTGTTGATGTAACAGGACCATGACATGTCCTGCATGATGTGAACACCAAGGTATCTGAAGCTGTCCACTCTCTCCACTGGGCTCCTGTTGATGATGGGGGTCTGGTAGTTCCTCTACTTTGTCCTGAAGTTCACTATCAACTTTGTCTTGCTGATGTTTAGAAGGAGATTGTTCCTCTGGCACCAGTTCTCCAGATTTCCAATCTCCAGGTAGGCTGTCTGATCGTTGTCAGTGATCAGGCCCACCACGACGGTGTCGTCAGCATACAGTACGTGATGATGGTGATGGAGTTGGTAGTGGCCATGCAGTCATATGTATAGAATGAGTACAGCAAGGGGCTCAGAGCACAACACAAGCTTGGGGGCTCCAGTGCTGAGAGTGAGGGAGGCTAAGACTCTCCCAGTCGGTAATCCCCACATGCTTTAAAGAGTCCATCATTGTTCCTGTCCCAAAGAAACCCCATTCTGCTTCCCTCAACGATTATACCCTGCAACCCTCACCTCAGTAGAGACTTT
Source organism: Clarias macrocephalus (assembly GCA_011419295.1). Lineage (NCBI taxonomy): Eukaryota > Metazoa > Chordata > Actinopteri > Siluriformes > Clariidae > Clarias > Clarias macrocephalus. Next base: position 37,072 of record JAAGKR010003091.1, read on the forward strand.
ATCATTTCTCCACTACCTGACACAGTTGACCCTTTACAGTTTGCTTACCATCCAAACTGTTCTACAGATGATGGTATTTCTCACCTCTTCCATAGGTCCACTCACCTGGACATTAGAATAAGTTGGCAAAACTCAAAGAATTTGAGGTAATCAGTTACATCAATTTTTTTCAATTAATGATGTTTCAAGTAATGAGCCTTTCCCTACTTTTGTGGCTCATATGTTAAGTGAGTTAAAAATTGTTTTTAACTCCGCCCCTGAATATGAGCAAGAAGACTTAATTTGTAAGCACTCACATTCACAGTACAGACTTTCTCTCTATGGTACGTCTGTTTCCTCTGAAATGGAAAAAATAATTAAGATTTTACCGTAAGAAATATGCTAGCACCGTTATTGCACTGTAAAAGATATAAACCTTAATTTTTTATGGTAAAAAAAGCCAGCTACTGTATTTTTTACGGTAAACTTCTGGCAATCACAGCTGCCATTTTTTTACCGTAAAATTTATGATTTTTTTTACAGTATAGAGCTCATGAGCTTCATGTTGTTTTGGGCTCAGTTGCATGTCTTCCCGCCACAGTAAGAGACAAAACAAAGATGAACAGGGAAAGTCACTGCTTCAAATGCTTACTTCCTGGCTTCATTTTCCACAAAATTACTTCGCCTCTTTTTTCTAATGAAGATGAATCCCGCTTACATGTTCTGAGTCATGCTGAAGATACTGCGTCCCCTTCTTTTTGGATCAGTCCATTCAGAGTGAAAATTTACCTTAATGGCCATGTGTTAGAAGCTACTTTAGGCACTGGGGCATCTCTTTTGGCTATTCAAGCTGATATTGTTAAAACTCACCCTCAATTCTCTAGCTGGGTGGCTCGCCATCTCAGAATCACAGCTTAACTCAAGCTCAAGAAAAGACCTGACCTGTTTATACAAACAGCGTCACAACATCACAGACAATTAACATGACTGCTAGACTGAACATATTTTCCACATATAAACTTAAACTACTTTGAAAATACTATTTAAGCACTTAAAATTAGTTATATACATGATTAGTTGCTAATTTACACTTTTGTGCTCTTCAGCATTACAATGCATAAAGTTACAACATGAGATGTGAACACTAGATATATATATAAGCTCAAGCTAAGATGACCCAAATAAGATTTTTACAAATGTTAAAACATTATCCAATGTATTATTTATGCATTTTAAACAAAGATGACCAATATACCCGTCTTTAAAGCAATATTGACACTCGCCATCTGCAAAGCGCATGTTTTTCCTTATTGCGTCTATCCATCGCATATTGATGACATCATCACAGTCCGCATCTCAAAACAACACCCCACCTTATTCACTATGGTTATCCTAATTGTTTTAAAAGTCCACAACACAGCAACAAATTTAAATACCCATTTAAATGTAGCATGTTTTATTATTATTATTATTATTATTATTATTATTATTATTATTATTATTTTAGTACAATTACTTCAATATACATTTTTTTTCTTTCTTTCTTTATTTATTCATTTATTTTTTTTATTCACTAATTTCTAACCTGGGTTGCACCTGCTTAAGTCTTTTTGATTTGCACTTAGGACGTACTTTGTTTGTTGAACATCACATTGATACTGGTAATGAAAAACCAGTTCACTTACCTCCTTACTGAACTTCTGCTAAAAAGCAGTTGATTAAAGAACAAATAGTGAAAATGTTAATGGAAGGAATCATTATACCTGCAGTGGGACCGTGGGCTGCCCTTGATGTCATGCTTCAAAAACTATGTGGTGAGCCGTGATTTTGTGTTGACTACCGAAGATTACGTAAATCAACTTACCGTTAAAGACTCATATCCATTACAGAGAGTTGATGAGTCTCTGGACTTTCCTGCCAACAAATGATTTTTCTCAGGGATATTGGCAAGTTCCAATGGCTAAAAGACCTAAAACTGCTTTTGTGTGACCTAAAAGTGACCTAAAACTGTGACTTTGCTCTTACCCAGTGTATGAATTGCTTGTCTTTATAATATTTACAGAATTTCCACCACAGTATTCTTCCTGATCAAGGAAAAGTCAACTCTGGATTGTTGAGTTGGATTGAAATGGCTAATGTCATTTCTAAATTCTACTGGTAGACTTGTTCGATGGTCGCTTCGTCTTTAAGATTTTGACTTTGTCGTCTTTAAGATTGTCGATAATTGACGCTATCCATAAGCCTGGTACGTGTAACAAGGTACCTGATGCACTGTCAAGGAATCCTCTGCAGAGTGGTGAAGTTCCCACATTGACAACATTACCCCGTTCTGACCAATCACAAATGAAACAACTGCAACTTGATGACCCAATCACAGGTGATCTTCTACGAATGATGGAAACGCACCACAGTCCAGTGGAGAAGAATGTTTCCAGTTTTCAATTCATGATGGATTACTGTATGTTAATGATCCTAAATCTGCATGTATTATCCATCCTCTGAAACGTTTAAAGCTGTATTTTCCTGCATCTTTTAAAAACACTGTGCTGCAATACTACCATGATCATCCAACCGCTGGTCATCTTGGAATGACGAAGATCTTGGCACATTTGAGACACAGATTTTTTGGCCTAAATTTTGGTCAGAAGTGAAAACGTATGTGTCCTCTTTTGTAAAGTCTGTCAACTGACTAAGCAGAGTCAGCGTAAGCCAGCTGGTCTTATGGTCCCAATCCATCCTCAAAAGCCTTAGGAGTACGTCGAAGTTTACTTTGTTAACCCTATTTTTCGAAATGGGTAGTGATTGTGGCAGTGAGACAAGCAATAGGACAAGTAGCAGCGAGTAGACTGTTGAGTGAAGTGTTGTCACGTCATGGAGCACCAACTTACCTTATTTCGGACAGGGGTTCCCCTTTTGTGAGTGACCTGTTTGAAAAACTACTTACCCTCCTTGGAACTGAACACTGTCTGAGTACTGCGTATCACCCGCAGACGAATGCAACAGAACAGGTGAAAAAAACATTGAAAACATCAATCAGGGCATATGTTGATGACAAACACACCTTGTGGAACAGAGACATGCCCTCAGATCTGTTGTGCCTCAGGTACTGCTCCTCAGGAGAGTACGGGACAATCACCGGCCATGTTGTTGATGTGAGTTGAACACTCCTTTAGACTTAGTGATGTCAGTGAAACTGACATTCTGTACCTAGAATAGTTGCAGTCTTCATTAAGGGAAGCTTGGCAGTTAATCACGCAAAGAGAAAGGAATACTATGATAAGAAAAGACGTTGTGTTTATTATTCAATTAATGACCTTGTCAGAGTAAAAACACACACACGAAGACTGGCGCTTTAGCGAATTTCACAGCTAAGTTGGCACCACTTTATTCTGGTCCTTACTGTGTTGCTCAAGTCTTGTCTGACATGAACTACAGACTCAGAAAACTGGATATGGGGGATGATGCAGGTGTTTTCATGTAGTAAAGATGCAGCCTTTCAATGCCAGACCTGAGAGTAGGGTACATGGGCCAGAAGGTTTTTTACATGACTGACATTTTTACACTGAAGGACATTGAGGACAGTGTGTTTCCATCTCCAAATGTCAACTCTTGTTTACCTGATGTATCGAATGTTGATTGTGATTCTTTGAATGACATTGTTTACAATGTGTCCACAGGTGACAGCAGAAGTTTTGCTCCTGTTGTTGACTCTGACATTTTTCCACATGATCTTTATGACCATGGCTTTGATAACACTAGACAACATCATCGCTATGACCTCAGACCTAGACATGCTCCACAGGTAGACTAATGACTACCATAGCGACAGACTTGATGTTATGCGGTAGAGGTTGTTGTGTCTTAAGAGTTTATGGTGTTTGAGTGCATATACTGACCTATGTTTCATTGTGTATTTCTGCTATTTTTGATAATGTTGTTCCTAAGGTTTAAATGTGTGTTACCAGATCATATTTGTTGCACAAGCTTATAAGGTAAAATAATTTTTTTATTTGATATTTTTGTTTCATCAGCATACAAAGTAATGTGGTTGTTCACTGACATGTATGCTTGTATATGCCCTTGTGGGGATGACATGGAACAGGTTTTGTAATTCGATATCTGTATGTATGGAGTTGAACTTACAAATCTTGTCCTTGTTTTGTGTATGGCTGGGGACAGCCTTTTCTCTGTAGGGGGAATCTGTAACAGCCACATACCACAATATGTATGTGTGTTGGCTGCCCCTCCCCAGTGTGTGTGCTGCAGAGGTGTGTGTGTGAAGATTAGAGAACAGAGTAGGAGCTCAGGGGGGGTTTCCAGAAAGCAGGCTATGTGACATACCCGGGTAAGTTTAAGAGTAGGTTTTTGGATAACCTCAACTTTCGGTTCCAGAAGTTTATTGAGCCTGACGTGCACTTTTGATGATGATCCTGTGGACGTGGAGGCACAAATTATACGAGTTTTTTCTCCGGGAGAGAGTCATAAGATCGCGATTGATGTCTTTTTATTTCCTAATGATTATTTGAAAGAGTGTTTACAAGGAAGTCATTAATTTACTTAACACATCTCTGCGCTTAGACAACATTCTGTACATACAGCAGCACTTCAGTTATTTGCGTCAGGGCATTTAATGTACAATGCAGAGCATGTGGGGGAGGCAACTGTGTGTAGAGCCGCTCACACAGTGTGTCTGGCACTGAAACACTTCTTACACACGTGTGTACAGTTCCCTGGCCATAAACCTCTGTGTGTTATTAAAGAAGAATTCCACAGAGTGGCAGTTTGTCCTTGTCCGGCTCTATGATGTATATTTAATATGTAGTCATACCATAGGGTGGCCCACAAGTAGGTTAACACTTAAACATTCTTCCTTTATTAGAAATTTAGACTTTTATTTACATGTATTATACATTTTTACATTGAACATTTAATCTCTCAAGTGCTCAAAGATTCCACCTTCTTGATAATTTTTATATCTAAAACGTGATTGTGAAGGTGAAGCAGATAATGAAGTCACTAACTCTACTAGTTCTCTAGTTACTTCATTATGTTGAAGTATGTTTAAAAGCAGATTGGGTGCTTTTAATTGGACATGTAATGTGGCATAACACAAATGAAACAGTTTCTAATTTTGTCACCTTTACCAAACTTGATGCCACACACACATGATACTTCCATATATGACTATTTCATGGTTTTCTAATGTAATTGGGTTCACTGGTGACACCAACATTCCTATTAAAGTTCCTTCAATAAACGAGGAGACGATGTTGGAAATCGATTCATGACATCAATGTACAGGTAACAACTTTATTTTTTTGTCCTTAATTTTTTGCCTTGTTAAAATTATTGGTTCATCAGTCCAGAGAGGGCGAACGACATCGTAGTGGCTTGTGTTGTGCTTCACATGATGGCCACTATAAGAGGAGAGAGACACCATCCTTGTATTGAGGAAGATGAGCCCAGAGGAACCCTAGAGATTTTTGCACACAACAGAGAGACTTTTGAGAGACAGGATTTGTCAAACATACTTTTATTAAATTGTTTGCACTGGTCTGCTGTGCAGTTCAGTTCTTTATTTCGTGAAAAACAATTAAAGTAAAATGAAAAAAGTGTGTGTGTTTTTTACATTGCTTTATATACACACCACTTTTAATATGTAACAGATTAATATTCATACATTCATTAAAGTTCTCACCTTAAGGTAATTCAGTTTCTAGTGTTGCTTTTTTAATGAATAGTCTTTTCTCTTCCATTTGAAGCTGTATAAGCTCCATCTCCACGTCACTTTTTCTTATTTGTTTTTGAAGATGGACCTTATACAGCTCCTTTACTTGCAACTAGGAAGGCAAAAATAATTAAATAAATGAGATTCTGTTAGACAATAAGATTAAAATATGGACAACTGCACACAAGCTCTTGCACTGCTTAGATCGTGCATTGAGGTTAAAGGACCTTCATCTGTGGGCAAATCCCCAGGTATGTGCGGTGAAAGAACAATGACAGTTTTAACAGTCAAAAGGATGCGGAAAGGCTGTTTAATTATTTTGCATGAAAGTGTAAACCCAATTAAGTTGGCAAAACAAAAACAAAAAAATTGAGGTAATCAGCTACATACATTGTTTTAAGTAATGATGTTTCCAATTTTAAGTAAACAGAACTATACATTTTTGAGTTTGTTGAACGTGTTGCAAATCAAATAAATTGTTGTTGCAGTTGTTGCGAATCGAACTCGGGCCTTTCGCATGGCAGGTGAAACAGTTACCACTGAGCCACTGGTGCTCTATAAGCTTTTAAGTTGGTGGAATTTTAAGGTGACAGTTATTGTTACTTACGTACTCACGATTACTTAAAATATCAAATTTGTCCAGCTAACTTGAAAAGTGTCATTTCTACAAACTCATAAACACCAAAAAGTTCTGAATACTCAAAAAGGTCTATTAATTTGACCTAACTGCAATTATTTACGTTAACAGAACTCAATGTGTTTAATTACTTTATGCCTGTGTCGGCATGCCGTCTGTTGCTTTACTGTCTGATAGTCTGGTTGGGTGCGTTGTATTCGAACTTTGGCACCCTTATAGTTTATGATCGACAGTCCCTTTTGGATATTCGATCAACCCTCTTTAATTTTCATAAGTCGGACATGGAGTGTGTTTTTAATAAACAATACGAATATTGTAAAATGGACATTCCGGATTGTATCCGTCCCTGGCCCCTAAATATTATACGGAGGAAACGCAAGAGGAAGCGCAGGTGTCGGGGAGGATTTGCAATCAAGTTAAAAGCCCGTCTGCATGCGGGCTTTACTCCAAGCCCGTTTTCCGTGCTGTTACATGGAGGCACTGTGGCTTGGCGTCTTGTGGATCAGGCGCACCGGTGGCTCCGATGTGTCCTCACCCTGTCTTCACCCTCCGGCCCCCGGCGTGGATTCCCGCGGAACTGGAGCTGCTTCTGGTGTGCTACGTCCGCTGTGTAGAGCCTCTCTCTTACCCGGCGCTGCTCCTCCACCCAAGATGGCTTTAATCAACACTCAGCAGTAAACAAGACATTCTTGTTGAACGATTTTTTCTCCGTGCGAAATCTGGATTTTATGTTCATTACCGAATCATGGATTAAGCCGGATGATTTAATTCCTCCCTCTGAACTGGTCCCGGTTGACTGTACATTTTTTAACTCCCCCAGTCAAAACAGACGTGGGTGTGGACTAGTGACTGTCATGAAAAACTTTTATCGTGCTCAGTGTTCCTCTATGTCCCCGGATACTTATTCCAGCTTTGAAGCCCAACTTATCCATCTCGACTGGAACGGCCCTATTTGCCTTGGGCTGATTTACCTCCTCCACAGTCAGATAAGGATTTTCTTCAGCAATTTACCGACTTCATTGGTCATATCGTCACCAAATTTGATCGTTTCTTATTGCTGGGCGATTTTAACGTCCATGTTTGCTGTCAGTCAAACCCTCTTTTTCTGAATTCAATGGAGGCTTTTAACCTGACACACTGGGTTAAAGGTCCCACTCATACTCATGGACATACTCTGGACCTTATCTTTTCCTACGGTGTTGATATCACTGATGTTATTATTTCTGATTATATGCTCTCTGATCATAAGCCTGTTTTATTTTCCATGTGTCTTATATGTTCCTCTTGCCTCTGCTGAAGTGACGTCTCTGTCTAGAGTTTATTCCCCGCAGTTTAATATTAATTTTAGTCAGTGTTTTATAAAGTCTTCTTCTCATCTACTTTTGGACTCCCCACTATCAGACCTGGATGCGGACGAACATCTCAGTCTGTTACATGATGCCTGGCTTGTTGTTATGGATGAAATCACCCCTCTGAAGCCTCTTAAGCTCAAACCTAAATCTGTTAAAAAGTGTAGCACACCGCTGAGACCCGGCGACTGAGACAGTCTTGTAGAAAGGTTGAGCGAAAATGGAAAAAAGACAACTTGCACATCTCTTTACAGCTGTTTAAAGACGGTTTATCAGCTTATCAGAGAGCCGCTAAATCAGCCAAGGCGACCTATTTTTCGAATTTAATCTCGCATAATCAGTCTAGACCTAAGGTGCTGTTTTCTGTTATTAACTCTGTTGTCAATCCCCCTATAAACACTGTGTCAGGTGCTTCTGTCGTCCTCTGTGAAAGCTTCTCAAGGTTCTTCAAGACAAAGTAAGCAAACCTGGTCTTGGAGCTGATGCTTTTTCTATGAAGCAGCCTGTTCCCCTGCCCTGCATTTTGGAATGTTTTTGAACCAGTTTCTATTCAATCACTTAAAGACACTATTGCTAAACTGAAACCATCCTTTTCTCCATATGATGCCATTCATCCTAGATCTCTAAGACAAATGATTGATTCGGTTGGAACGGGCCTAGTGTCCTTTAATAAGTGCCTCTCAACAGGTGTCGGTCCTACTAATTTGAAAGTAGCCACTATTACTCCTCTCCTCAAGAAGCCTTCACTTGATCCGTCTGTGCTAAATAATTATCGCCCTCTCTCTGTTTTACCATTTGTGTCTAAGGTTTTGGAAAAGATTGTGTTTTCTTAACTTCAATCTTTTCTTGCTTTAAACAGGTTGTTTGGGCATTTTCAATCTGGTTTTAAGGGCCACAGTACCGAATCAGCTCTCCTGTGTTAAACCACATCTTTTTAGCTACTGATACGGGGGATTCTGTGGTCCTTGAAGAAATCTAGAAGATTTGAGATCTAAACACTATTGATCATTCAATATTATTATATAGATTAGAGTCTGGCATAGACTTAAAATGGTTTCAGTCATTTTTATCTGACAGAAAATATGTGGTGAGGATAGGAGATTTCTCCTCGCCGACTCCTTCTCTTCCCTGTGGTCTTCCACAAGGCTCTGTATTGGCTCCTACTCTGTTTTCATTGTACATGCTGCCACTGGCCTCCATTTTTAGGAAGCATGGGGTATAATTCCACTTTTACGCTGATGACACACAAATTTATTTACCTTTTAAGAAAAAAGATGGCTTGGCCATGGCTGCTTTGTTAGCGTGTTTAGATGAAGTTAAATCTTGGTTATCTCAAAACTTCCTATCCCTTAATGAAGAGAAAACTGAGGTGATCGTCTTCAGCTCTACGGAACACATGAAGGCCCCTGATTTTGATCTGGGTCCTCTAACAGCCTTTAGGTCCTCACAGGTTCGGAACTTAGGTTTCCTGCTAGATGACAAATTAAAATTTGAGAAACAAACCTCTACCGTGATGGGATCTTGCAAAAATCAAACCTTTTCTCACTTATAAGACTCTGGAGATGGCGATTCATGCTTTCATTACATCTCGCCTTGACTATTGTAATTCTCTTTATTATGGTATCTCTAAATCCCAAATCTCCCGTCTTCAACTGGTTCAGAAAGCTGCTGCTAAATTTCTCTTGAAAAAGAAAAAAAGGGATCATGTGACTCCACTTTTGAAGGCCCTTCACTGGTTACCTGTTCACTTCAGAATACACTTTAAAATTTTACTATTTGTTTTTAAATCGCTACACCAGCAAGCGCCCAACTACTTAACTGAATTGCTGCACCAACACCCCCCTACCTGTCCGCCCCCAGAGAAGTTTGAGATCCTGTGACCAGAACCTCCTTTTAATTCCACACTTCAGACTTTAGCGGAGAGGTGACGGTGCTTTTTCAGTAATTGGGCCTTTGGAATGGCTCCTAGTCTGACTTTTTTAAAATCCCTTTTAAAAACCCATTTGTTTTCACTGGCCTACTCGGCTTTACTGTGCTTTTAAGCTTCTGTGTTTATTTATTTATTTATTTTATTTTATTTTTCTTAGGCTGTAATTGTGACTTTTATTTTTTATGACGTTTATGTGGATGTACAGCACTTTGGTCAGTCTTGTGGCTGTAGTAAATGTGCTATATAAATAAACTAAACTAAATAAACTAAACTAAATTTTACAGTGTATAATAAAAGGGAAGCCGATGTCAAATGTGCTATTTAATACTCTTACGCATTTACTCTGTCCATTATTTTTTGCCAAGCCAACTCTCTCTCTCTCTTTAGCCGATGCAGCCGATTATTTTTTCATTATTAGTGGCTTAAATTCTTCATATGCTGCATTTAAACCTCCATCTCCGCCTCTGTGAAGTATGCTGCTCTCTTTTTCTCACTTTGATTTTCCATTTTGACTCGTGAAATGCTCAAAGGAATTAAACACATTGAGGACTGTTAACGTAAATAATTGCAATTAGGTCAAATTAATAGACCTTTTTGAGTATTCAGAACCTTTAGATATTTTAAGTAATCATGAGTACGTAAGTAACAGTAACCATCACCTTAAAATTCCACCTTCTTAAACTCTATAGAGCTCTGATGGCTCAGTGGTAAGTGTTTCACCTGCCGTGTGAAAGACCCGGGTTCGATTCCCAACAAAAATGTATTTTAAAAAAATTATAGTTTACTTAAAATTGGAAACATCATTACTTTAAAAAATTTATGTAACTGATTACCTCAAATTTTTTGAGTTTTGCCAATTTAATCGGGTTTACGTTGTGTGCAGAAAGTTTTTAAGTGCCAGACATACAGTGTGAACGGCTCTACACACAGTTGCCTTTCCCACATGCTCTGCATCACCCACATTGTACAAAAAATGCCATGATGCAAAAAAACCCAAAGTGCTACGTACACTGTAATAAGTTACATCAATTTTTTAAGTGATGATGTTTCCAAAGTAAAGAGAACTATACATTTTTGAGTTTGTTGAACTTGTTGCAAATCAAATAAACAGTTTCTGCTGTCACCACATCAGACAAGCCGGGCCGGGGATCGAACCCGGGCGGTTCACACGGCAGGTGAAACACTCACCACTGAGCCACCGGAGCTCTATAGAGTTTAAGAAGGTGGAATTTTAAGGTGACGGTTACTGTTACTTACGTACTCACGATTACTTAAAATATCAAAAAGTTCTGAATACTCAAAAAGGTCTATTAATTTGACCTAATTGCAGTTATTTAAGTTAACAGCACTCAGTGTGTTTAATTACTTTGAGCATCAGCAAGATGCGGTTTCAAGAGATGTGTTAAGTAAATTAACGATTTCCTTGAAAACTGATAACACGCTTTCAAATAGTCATTAGGAAATTAAGAGACATCTATAACGCGGTGTTATGACTCTCTCCCGGCGAAAAAAACTTGTATAATTTGTGCCTCCACGTCCACAGGATCATCATAAAAAGTGCACGTCATGATCAATAAACCTCTGAAACAAATTGACCCTGGAACAGAAGCTGCTACCGAGCAGGTTATCTTCAGAGAGCAAGTTGCTATGGTTACATACATACCCAGAAAGTTACCTCTGTTTTTGGAACCGAAAGTTGAGGTTATCCACAAATTTACTCTTACATTTACCCGGGTATGTCACATGACCTGCTTTCTGGAAAACCCCCCAGGTTATCTGACAGTTTTCACAGCAGCCACTGTCCACCATCTTTCCACTTTCCACTCCATCATGTCAAACAATTCTTCATTGGTGCCTCACGGTTATCATAAACTACCCCTGATAATGTTTGGGTGGCTGAAACCCAAGAACAGCATGATAAAAAATATGATGTTGTTCCTGGAGTTATTGGCAGAAAATGAGTGTTAAGGGGAGCAGCTTTTTTTTTTTCAAAGAGACTCTAAGCAGTAACATAATATCATGTAATTGTGTATTTAGTCATGCACCATTATATATCATAACTCTAATCAGGTACACCACAACTCTAATTATATACGCTCCATTTACTTTAAAAGAACATGCTACCATCGCTGAGAGAACAGAGTGGCCAGAACTTACATTCCATTTCAAAACATTAACCACTGCCTTTAAACACAAATGTTTTGAGAAACAAGTCAATGCTCCATGAAGCAACCAGAGCTATTATCATTGGTCATTGGGGAGGAGTGTTGCACATTTACTCTGAGCACATTGAACAATACTTCTTGTCTAGTAGCAGACATACACCGGCAGGTACATTCTTTAAGAAGACATTAATTTCATGGATGACATCTTGGAGTGGACCATGGTTTTCCATGATTGTTCAAATTTCCATAAAAGTTATTGTTCTATTGATATTTTCACAGTACCATAATAAATGTCTGTTTTGTGTTTCCACCCCACCAATTCGGGAACAGTGAACTCACGTTATGTGATCATCACTGCACGACACCATTACACACACCTACGTTGGGTACCAGCTGTTTTATCATCCCTGATGGACTTACCTGTGGTCTGCCTGCTTGCTGGCTTATTTTGGTGGTGTGCTGGCTGTGATTTATTATTTTTATTTTATCTGTATCCCTTCTCCATTAATTATTTAATTATATGTGTGCAGCCCAGATATTACTAGGTATAGATGTATAAATAAGTAATGCATAAATAGGTGATTTACATGGTTAAAAACAGATATTGCCTATTGTGCTTTAAAAAATGCCAAGTTCATGGTATAGAAAGTTTAAACTGGTGAATGTTAAAAATGTGCAAGATGTGTATTTGTACTTTTTTTTTTTTTTTTTGGCGTTGCTAATTTTTGGAAGATAATTTCCTAGAAATTATATAAGTCTGAACAGGCTTTTATTTATTTATTTATTTATTTATTTTTTGTTAAAACCGGAAGTTTGGGGCGGAAGAATAGCGGAGAAATAGCGGGAAAAGGACGGAGAAGAAGAGAGTCTGAGGGGGGAAGATGCTAATGACGCGGCTACACAGTGAGCAGCTTTACGTTGTGTTCTATCAGAGTTTAACGTTAGACTGTCGGCATGACAATCTAAAACCATGAAAACCTCTGTGAGAGCCTGAGAAGTCCGGATAGAGTTTGATATTTTCTGGATACCGGCTCGTTAATACAGCGAGGTGAGTTTAGCCTCGTGAACCGACGGAGCGAGTTCGCTAACGCAGCTGCACGTGCTTCGGGGGACTGTTGCTAATCGGGAGATACGGAATAACTGCGCGGATGTGATCAACAGCTGCTCCTCGGCGTGTGAGCAGGAATAGGACCAGCAGGATTCGGTGGATGATCTCTGAACAGGGAAATAAGGTACCGTCCGTTTGTTTTGGGTTTGTTGCCCTTAGGAGTGAAACGACCAGGGAGTTTTTGGTCTCACCGACCCCAAGCACCGAATCTGGCCTGCAACGTTTTGTTTCAAGTAATTTTGATCATTTATTTGGACATTAAACTAAAAAAAAAAAAAAAAACCTAAAGCCAATATGAAATATTGAATATATGAATGTGATATTTTTGATGTGAAAATAAATGATAAATGATATTTTAAAAAGTAATATTAAAAAAAACAATAAGCAGTACAAACAGTTAATTCTTTGCACAAATAAAATTGTCAGCTTGTGAACTTGATAGTTTGTCTAAACAACATTTAACAGATTTTAAATGTTAATTGAACTTATTATTGTACAGTAAATGTCAATAGCTCTGGTACAGATTTTTCTTGATGTGTGTGTGATTGAGGTGGGGCTGCTCGCACCGGTGCGACGTGCGCAGCTTTGTTTCAGTCCCAGGGGTGGTGGCTTTTGCCGGGCGTGTGGGATCAGTGACAGTAAAGCGGTGGATAAATACTTGCTAAAAAGGGCAGTCTTTTGCAAAGTGAGTGTAAAATAAACATCAATAATAGTACTGTAAATATCCTTGCGTAATAAGCTCTGCCCTTTGGGGATTATTTAGTGAAACAGAGGCTCAGATGAAAAAAAAAATCACTCTACCCCAAACAGAGAGTCTTTCTAAGTATTATAATGTAGTTCAAGGCTAAGCCGAGTCTATGCTATGGGAACATAACCAAGACTTTCATTAACTCAGTTCCGTGTTTAAAACTATTTGTGAGGTTTGTTTATTCTCCCATTTATCACCTGTTTTTCTGCTGGAGTTTGAAAATAGATTTTTTTTTTGTATGTGTACTTTGACATAAGTTTAAAAGTCGCACATGAATGTCACAAATGTACATTATGAAAGCCCAGTTTATGCTCTATGTAAATAATTGGCATTTGGTAAAGATTTGAAATTTTTTCACTCATTATTGTACAGTGAAGGTCGATAGCTCTGGTACTGATTTTTGTCTGATTAGTACACGGATGTGGAAATTACCATCACTATAGTATTTCTTCGATACAACATAGTTATGTTATGCAACTTTTTTATGTTTCTTAATTGCATCTTTTTTTCCAATATGTCTCTTTGCGCCACCCGGCGGTCACTTCATGAATGACTTTGAAATGCGACGGATTTAGTTTGGCCGCAGTTGTTTTGCCGCGGCGGTGAGTATGGCGGTAATTAATGAATAATTAGTCATTCTTGGCTTTCAATAAATATCATGTGTGGTTTCCTATTCGTTAGAATGAAAGGCTACACTGACCCTTACTGGATCCAGTTTGACACCCCTGCTGTGGAGTTTATACACTGCTATTACCCTCAGCATTTTTAACCCTAAACATTGCTTAAGTATAATTTTGTGTTAGTGTAATGCGGTGATATGGTGATCCTGTCCTTAGGATGTGCCTTGGTCCTGTAAGCTACTGATAACTGCATTATGCTGGTTAAAGATTTAAAGTGATTTTGTAAAATATTAGTTTTATTTAAAATATTGCTTTTTAATATCGAATATTTAACAGTAAACAGTGTAATCTATATTTTCATCAGCATTTCTGTTCAACACCATATCATTTCAGGTCCAGATGTCTGGTACTTGCATATTCTTAAATCTGATAGTCTGTGTTGTTATAATTGGTTTTTATTAAAAATATGAACAAAATTAGTCAATTATAAACAGTGTAAACAAAAAATGTAAACAACAAATATTTATATATTTCACTTTACATAAATCTAGAAGATGAGTTTGTTTTTAATTTACTTAAGATTTTTTTTTTTCAAATTCACTGTATGCACTTTCAGCTCTTTACTCCTGTGCTGTACTTTTGTCAGTTTCATTCTAGCTCTTGTTCCTCCTCTTTCTCCACTCCAACCATGGGACCACACACAACACAGGTCCACCAATCAGAGCAGGGATTCCCGCCAAGTAGAAGGCCAAATCATAACTGCCCAGGCGATCATGGAGGATTCCTGAAACAAGCACGCACACACACATGCACGCGCGCACACACACACGCGCACACACACATGCGCAAACACATTTACACAATAAAGTTAAAAACAAAGAGAACACTCAGTCTATGCTCTGTGCTACTGAATAATCATTTTTTTTCCCAACACTTACCACCATTTTACTTGGTGTGTCTTACTTTATTGTCAGAATCTCACTCCAAGCTTTTCTGAAAATTTGGCAGCTATGTATACTGTATATACTTACTTAACTCTGTGTGTGTGTGAGAGCATGCATGTGTGTGTACCTGCAATTGGAGGACCCACAGTCATGGGCACAGACATCATTCCCAGCACAAAGCCGAGGGCCTGAGAGGCGTTCTCAGAGCCGACAAGTTCGAAGGCGATGGGAGCCATGGTGCTGAAGAAACAGCCATCAGACAGTCCCATCAGCAAACACACAGCGATCAGACTGCCGAACACGTTACACACCGGGATCAGCATAGTCATCACGCCAAGCACCATGACGGATATCGCCTACAGGAGCATGTGATTGTTTTAATCATCATTACTCTCATTCCTTTATGGCAAAAGGGAAAGCAGTTGCATCACTGCTGTATAACATCACTATAATGATCTGCGGCCAAAATAAATCAGTCGCATCATTCTCAATTTAAAGAAGAGGTTTTGTTTTTTCATTAGACTTTGTGGCTTATAGTGCCATAATAATAGTTTGTGTGTGTGTGTGTGTGTGTGTGTGTGTGTGAGAGAGAGAGAGAGAGAGAGAGAGAGACTATTAAAATAAATTATTTAATTACTAATATTTATGTAGATTTTTATTCCTCTCTTCTAATCCTCCCCAAATGAACGCCATGGAAGTGATCACATGATAGTATTGACAATTGCTGGTGTAAATGCATGTGTTTTGTTTTGATACATATTTCACAATCATTTTGTATGGTTAGTTATAGTCCCCCACCCCCTCTCTATTTAAATAATTAAATAAATACTTGACCACACCACCCCCTATGAATTTATTTTACAATTCGAACACTGCACCTACCTGTCCTGTTTGCTCCCTGTGAAACTGTATACATGATAATGCCAGATAAACCAGGTGGGTGGGTGAGTGAGTGAGACCTCTGCATACTGCTCATTGACCATGAGACTGCCAGCTTATAACTCTTCTAGTCACTCGGTCTGCAGCACCACCCGCGGAAATGAAACTGTCACATCTATTTCTTTCTCTGCACTTGTGTTCTGGTAGTGATCATGACAGTATAATCTGGCCACTATGGATCCAGCAGAGGTGTCCCACATGAGGACTGCACTGGACAACCAGGAGGTTCTCCTGGGCGCACACACCAGCTTGATATCCAGAAGTTTAGGAGTATATTCAGAACTGTCACTAGCTCCTCTTACTGCCTAGATTCAACAAATACAAATCATCTTCCTGCCAGTACTCAAACTGTAGGCATTGTCCTACCCCATGGAGCAATTTAGAGTTGCTTACATCATAATCCTCCATTCTGCAAAGGCAAGGGAATGGGGAATAACATTATTGGAAGCACAGGGTCCTTGGACAAAATATAATAATTATCACAGTCCTGGATGTAAAGTATGTAAAGTTTTAGGTGTATACAACATTGTCTGGAAAATCAAGAAATAATTAAAGAAATTGTTCAGATTGCTATAAATGACACAGGGAACCTTCTTTGCCTCAAAGGGCTCACCTGCTATCAGCTGTATTTCTTTTAAATCAGCCTTCATTCTGGTGAATGACGTTGATTATGTCAGTCCATTGTTGACCAAAGTATTTGGGAAGCAGGAAAAACTGTCCTGACTTATAGTCAAGTCACTTACTACCAGATATCTTCACTATGACTTTGTCTGCCACATGGACACAGAATCCTTCTAGCTTCTTGACAATTTATCGAGGAGGCTTTGGCTTATTTTAGGAAAGATCTGGACAAATAAAGTCACTGCTAATCTTAAGGTAACTGTGGACAATCATCTGTCATTTTCCCTACACATCGCTAACCTTACTCGCTCTTGTCAATTTCTTCTTTACCTCATCAGAAGAATTTGCCCATTTCTTGCCTCACAGACTACTCAGGTGCTTGTTCAGTCTCTTGTTATTTCAAGACTGGACTACTGCAACTGTCCACCATTCGTTCTCTGCAGCTGGTCACGATCTGAATGCAGTGGCGCATCTTGTTTTAAACCTTCCCAAGTTCTCCCACACCATCCAAATTCTTAGCTCCCTGCACTGCCAGATAGCTTGCAGTAGCTGCTCGCATGAAATTCAAAACCCTGATGCTCGCCTACAAAGCTAAAAATGGCCCAGCACCCAATTATCTCTTAGCTCTAATCACACCACGAACCGCACCACGTTCCCTCCGATCCTATCCCTGGGCCCCTGTTTTCTAAGCATCTCAGAGTAGGAAATCGCTGGACAAAAATTCTCAGAATGACACCATTTTGGTCCTACCTTTAGGAGTAGGGGTAAGAGCTATTTATCAAGGTTCTTAAAATAGGAAACCTCTCCCATCTCCACCAAAATGGAGGGGTCCTAACTGGTCAGAAGTATCGAGGAAAAGGCATCTAGGCAGAGAGGCTGGAGGAGAGACATTTAGTAACACCAAGTGCCACAGAACTCTCAAAAGTTAAGCTCTAGAAAATATAATAAAAATGCCTTTATGTTAGTACTGTGATTGTAAATTCGTTTAATGCTTCACTTGTATTTTATAAGGTTTTGCCGGCTGTGTCCTACCCCATAGCTCAACGGGGATGTTAATGGGATGTAAAAATGTAATTTGTTAAAATGTTTTCATTATTTCTTAAAGAACATTATGATGATCAAACAGCCTACTGCATTTCATTCTTATAATAACGCAAAAACACAGACATTTGCTGACGCAGGAGCACGTCCTGAAGATGTTTGAATGTTATGGGCATTTAGTTTCATTAATTTCACTTAATAAATCTACTACAAATTTAAAAAACACAACGTTTAAGATGACACAAAATCCTACACAAATAGCTTTTCTATTTACACATGATAAAATTTAAAGGCTCACTGTGTTAACATTTACTTTGCTTAAATTCCATCCTAATAAGATTTAATTGAATTAAAATTTTTACTTTGTACTGTAATCTTAGGACTGTGATTATGAATTTGTTTAATTACAATGATTCACTTGATTTTATCCGCTACTACATGTAGCTCTCAAGGGGCTGCGGCTCATTAATTCTTGAGGCCTGAGGCGACACACCCGACAGTGTTGGAAATAATAAATTAAACTCTGCTTTTGCAGCACCACAGATCATGCGATTTATGCATTCCACGCAGCATGACGTCCACACAAAACATGCTGCATTCATAGATTTGTGGATATGTGGGCATCATCTACTCACTCACTCCCATCTATACCGCTTTATCCTGTATTCAGGGTCACGGGGGGCGGAGCCTATGCCAGGAAACACGAGGGCACGAGGCAGGGTACACCTTGGACAGGGTGCCAATCCATCGCAGGGCACACACATACACTCACCCACACACTACAGGCACTTTGGGAACACCAATTAGCCTAACCTACTGTGGGAGGAAACCCACCAAACACAGGGAGAACATGCAAACTCATGCACAAAGAGACAGGAATTGAGCCCAGACCCTGAAGGTACAAGGCAACAGTGCTAACCACTATACCACCGTGTCGGGCATCATCTATATCTATTTAAATAATGATATTTCTATATACTTTATCTATTAAAGTCCACCATGTGTGAATGTGAACTGCGCTATGGACATCAAACTCACCAAGATTGTTCTGCCTTTTTAAAAATTTTTATACAGTTGTATGGGACCTCTGTTCATAGCCATGGTTCTATTGTTTACACCAGAGATCAGCTGTTAGCATTTAGCAATAAGGCCGTGCTACCCCAAGAAAAAACAGATACACTGGATACAACCGTGGCTCTGGATGGATTCCAACCATGGCAGGTGGACAGAACGATAGAGAGCTGAGAAGAGAAAGGGAGGAAGACTGGCAGTATTTGTGAAAAATAAGGGTGTAAGTCACATCATTGTTAAACAGAAAATTTGCTGTAAGGACATTAAGCTGTTGGCCGTTAGCATAAGATGGTGCTATCTGCCAAGGGAATTCTTGCATGTTATTTGCGATAGCTGATAGTGAAGAGGCATGTGATGTTCCGCTAATCTGTTGTTGACAGGCATTTGGACTCCGTATTATCGGTCTTTCTCATTATCTCTGTAGAATTTAATCATGCCCTTCCATCCTCTACTCTGCCTACATTCACCAGTGCCACCTGGATTAACACAGCGTACCCCCGTGTTTCACACTCCTCGGGCGTATAGGCAGAAAACTGACAGGTGGCACTGATGCTTTCACAAATTGCTTCCATTCAGTTTTTATCTTTAGAGGTATGAGTAGGGCAGAATTTTGCTTTAATTATTTCTTAACATTTTACTACCTCCTCGGCAAAGCAAACGCGCTCATTATCTGTCCAGTTTTGCTTTCTTTTCCAAGTCATGTTGATCAGATTATGACGGTCCTACACAGCTCTGTTATAAGGGCTTTAAAGAGTTGTGTTTGGAGCAGTCTGATTAGGATAACGCCATGCAGTGAGTCACACAAGTTTTGTCTATAATGTGCATATGGCTTTCACACAACTGCTACTGATTTCACCATTCTGCTTTTCCACTGTTTAAAACTACCAATACCTGTCAGCACTACAAAAACAGAAACACCCACTATAACGTGCAGCCTACTTTACAGCTCTTAGTGTCGTAAAAAGTGATATCATCTGCTTTCCTTGGCGTAGTCCTGCTCCTCACTGAAAATAAGAGTAAGAAGCTTCATAAACAACTTTTATGTCTGGCTCTGAGCTAGGAATATTTTCAGTCCTAAATTAACTTTGTGCCCGATTCCTATGAGTGATTCTGAGATTCTCTGGAGTCCTAGATATAAGGAGATACATTTTCAATCTTTAAGTAAGTGGGAATACCCTGCCTCCTGTTGAACAAGCTGTCCTTTCATTTGCCCTAAACGTCCTAAAACCATGTGCCATGTGTGAAGAGTTACAAATGTTTTGCCCTGTGATATTAAGTTGAAATTAAGGCTAACACTTTCCATTGTCCTGTTACAAAGTTTATTGAGTTGTCTGAATAGTAACACTCAGTAGTTCGGTAAGTACCTTTGGATGCTTTGGATGCACTTATTAAATTTAGGATTTACGAAGCTCCCTGTCTCATGTCATCCTTATAATCCTCAAAGAGTCGGCGGCGCCGGTGAGGTCGGCTGCCGTCGTGACTGCTCCGACCTCTTCTACTTTTCTTTTGTCTTTTAAGTTAATTTTCAGTAACTTAAAATTGGCAAATTCATCACCATTGAGTGCATTACGTACAAAAGAGATACTCTTATATTGCAATATATTCAAAACTCTGCAGCTAGAATACTGACTCATACAAAACGCGCATATAACCCCAATCTTGTATGATCTCCATTGGCTCCCAGTAGCCTACCGTATTAAATTTAAAATTCTTCTCCTTGTCTTTAAATCTTTAAATAGCTTGGCTCCCTCTTATCTTTTCAAACTCTTGTCTATTCTTTTGTCCCCTACATCCCGACTCGCTCACTTCGTTCCTCTGATTCTGGCCTTCTTGCTGTCCCTCGGTACCGCCTCTCTTCAATGGGGGGCAGATCATTTAGTGTTACTGCACCAAAACTTTGGAATTCTCTCCCACACCCTCTCTGTTCTGTTAATAATCTATCAGTATTTAAATCCTTACTCAAAACTCACTTGTTTTCTGAATGTTATATGTCTGACTCGTTGGAATGATCTCCTTTGGTTCAATCCTCTACATGTCTGTCTTTTATGTCTTGTTTTGTATTTCAGCCCCCCCCCCCCCCTCGTCTGTACTTTAATGTCTGTTTTGTACTATGTTTACATTAGTAAAATTGTAAAGTGTCCTTGAGCGCTATATAAATAAAAATTATTATTATTAAAAAATTATCTTATTTCTATTGGTCTACAATGTACTCACAATTCGAAGTTTTTAATTCTGGATCTGAGCTGGCCGAGTGAGATCTTGAGGGAGAACAAAGCTATCACGTGGTACTCATCCGGTTGGAAATTTTAATACCGTTTATTAATGAAGTTTACACATGCTCTGTTCATGTTGTTAACATTTCATGTACATAAGCATTCTTTGAATAAGATAAGCTTTCGATGGATACCACACATCCCATATCTCACACACTCATTCATGCCTTTATCTAGTTAAAGGTAGGGCTGCTCCGATCAGGATTTTTGGGGCCGATCTCCGATCACTAGAAGCTGTATGGGCCGATACCGATCACCGATTGCAGGGTCTACTTATCATGTAGCATTATTTATTAAACTATATCTAACAACAATGTAAATTAAGTATTGAAATTACAAGAAGAGGAATATAATGAATTGACAACTGTATTTATTGGCCAGCAACATGTGCAACACGTCATCTTAAAACATAGCAGCCTGTGCTTGGTTAGTAACTGGGAACAGCTTAGAGCTCGACAAACACAACTTTCCTGTAGATTGTATAAAATTAAATTAAATAACAGACAATTAGGACGTGAGTCGCCGGAAGTTCTGCAAGGTCCGCAAGCATCCGGAGGACCGACAAAAAAATCTAAGATGTTTAGTGTAATTTAATGTTCTGTTTAATTGAATATGTTTAATTTTTCGAGCGGAAAGATGGAAACGTAATCACAGCGCCAAAACTCGCGGTGAATCATGATGAAGATATACAGGATGATACTTTCACATTAGCTCACAGTAAAGTTCACTTGTTCCTCATGTCTGCTCACTGTAAGGCCTCAGACATTTCAGTATCTGTGTCCTGTGAGCAGAATGTGATGAACGTTAAATTTAATTTGTACAAGCTGTTATGGTTGCAACTTTCAGCTAATTTCCTGCTTTTATACTTTCTTGCAGACAGGCACTGGAGGAAACACAGACTGAGACCTCTGACATGAGGGTGAAGAGTGTGTGAGAGGGGTGTGTGTATGTGTTACCTGCATTAAGACTTTGTACCCTCCACGGACATAGTCAGCCACACGGCCGAATATGAGACGTCCCACACCGGATGCAGCCCCGAGACACACCAGTAACACCTCCTGATTTGAACTGGAGCCAAAATGCTCTTCTACATACTCCATCTACACACATCCACACACAGTACAGGAAGTTAATTTTCTTTTAAACATCTAACATGTAGTGAAATCTCTCTCACTATCTCTCTCTCTCAATCTCACTGTCTCTATTACAATGTACTGTCCCTGCTGTATGTAGTTGAAAAGACAATAAGCACCATTTGAGTGAACTTGAACATCACAAAGAGTTCAGTTTATCTGATCAAATATCCATTAATTGTTGGACAAACAACTCCAACCCCTGGAAGCCCACCTTGCAACTTACAGGATTTAAAGGATCTGGTGTTATTCAAGGACTACTTCCACTCCCATTACAGCCAAGATGATAAATTTCTACCAATGCTGCCCCCAGTGCCAATGTCCTCATCCTGGAAGTCTGCCCCTATCAGCTTCTTAAGGTGTCAATTATTGTGGTGCCATTCAAGGTCTTCAGACCCTGATCAGACCCCTGCCCAAGAATTTTTGGACATACAGATGGTACTCAACCGGAGTAATGGTTTTACTGCCGCACCTCACGTTGACGGCATTTGGGTTTGTGCGTTTGCTGACTTTTACCACTGAGTGGCGCTATATAACTATAGACAGACGCCTCAGGCCTTAGTTCATTCTAAGGATAAGGATTAATGAGCTGCTGCACGTAGTAGTGGATAAATCAGGTGAAACATTGTAATTAAATGAATTCATAATCACAGTACTAAAATTACAGTACAAATGTAGAATTCAAATTAAATCTTATTAGGATGGAATTTAAGCAAAGTAAATGTTAACACAGTGAGCCTTTAGATTTTATGTGTAATTAGAAAAGCTACGCATGTAGGATTTTGTATCATCTTAAACTTTGTGTTCTTTAAATTTGTAGTAGATTTATTAACCCATAACCCATATGCCCATAAAATTCAAACATCGCCAGGACGTGCTCCTGCGTCAGCAGATGTCTGTATTTTTGCGTTATTATAAGAATGAAATGCAGTAGGCTGTTATGATCATCATAATGTTCTTTAGGAAATAATAAAAACATTTTAACAAATTACATTTTTACATCCCAGTAACATCCCGTTGCGCTATGGGGTAGGACACAGCCGGCAAAACCTTATAAAATACAAGTGAAACATTAAACTTATTTACAACATTATTAACATTACAGTACAAAATTAGAATTGAAATTAAATATAGTCATTTCTTATTTGCATCAAACTTAAACCAAGTAAATGTTAACATAAGCCTTTAGATTATCATTTGTACCATTAGTGTAGCCAGAAAAGTGTGCATCAGAAAAAGTGGTTATGCCACAGGTGTTGTCAGATTAATGTGCAAAAACTATATAATAAAACTATATAAGATACGTAGACTTTATAAGACTCTACTTTTATTTAAGTGCACTCATAATGAAGGCGTCATGATTTTTGCAAAATATTCAAAGTAAACAGGGTGCGCTATTCTGTATTGGTGTCGGTGAACCTGAGAGCGTCAGAAAATGAACCGAAACTCTGTGTATACTCGCCTCACAGACGTGAAAAATATATACTTATAGAAAGCGAAATGTCTCCTTTTATATAAACTAATGGAAAACAAATTTCAGATTATTATTAGTCTACTTCACCCGGTGCGTTCTGTAGTTGAGCGCTGATTAGACTACATCTAGAGATTTTGCAGACGCCCTTATCCAGAGCGACTTACATTTTTATCTCATTGTACATCTGAGCAGTTGAGGGTTAAGGGCCTTGCTCAAGGGCAATCTGCAATGGGTAAGCAGCTTGGTGTGAAGAAATCAACTATGCGAGCAAGGGGGGACCTAGTGACGGGACTGCGGAGAGCTGGGACCAAGGTAATAAAGACTACCGAGTTTCATCCAAAGAACACCATACAGTGGGTACGGAAAGTATTCAGACCCCCTTAAATGTTTTATTTTTTTGTTATATTGCAGCCAATTGCTAAAATCATTTAAGTTAATTTTTTTTTCCTCATTAATGTACACACAGCACCCCATATTGACAGAAAAACACAGAATTGTTGACATTTTGCAGATTTATTACAAAAGAAAAACTGAAATATCACATGGTCACAAAAGTATTCAGACCCTTTGCTCAGTATTTAGTAGAAGCATCCTTTTGATCTAATACAGCCATGAGTCTTTTTGGGAAAGATGCAACTTCTTGATTTGGGGATCCTCTCCAGCTCTGTCAGGTTGGATGGTAAACGTTGGTGGACAGCCATTTTCAGGTATCTCCAGAGATGCTCAATTGGGTTTAAGTCAGGGCTCTGGCTGGGCCATTCAAGAACAGTCACAGAGTTGTTGTGAAGCCACTCCTTCGTTATTTTAGCTGCGTGCTTAGGGTCATTGTCTTGTTGGAAGGTGAACCTTCGGCCCAGTCTGAGGCCCTATTTTTTAAATAAATCTATTGTTTAATAAAAATTCAGTGTTTTTCTGTCAATTTGAGGTGCTGTGTGTACATTATTGAGAAAATAAATTAACTTAAATCATTTTAGCAAATAGCTGAAATATAACAAAGAGTGAAAATTTTAAGGGGGTCTGAATACTTTCCGTACCCACTGTACCTACTGTGAAGCATGAGGGTGGAAACATGATGCTTTGGGGCTGTTTTTCTGCTAAGGGACCAGGATGACTGATCTGTGTAAAGGAAAGAATGAAAAAATGAATGTATTGTGAGATTTCGAGTGAAAACCTCCTTCCATCAGCAAGGGCACTGAAGATGAAACATGGCTGGGTGTTTCAGCATGACAGTGATTCCAAATACACCGCCCGGGCAACAAAGGAGTGGCTTCATAAGAAGCATTTCAAGGTCGTGGAGTGGCCTAGCCAGTCTCCAGATCTCAACCCCATAAAAATCTTTGGAGGTAGTTGAAAGTCCATGTTGCCCAGCGACAGTCCCAAAACAACCCTGCTCTAGAGGAGATCTGCATGGAGGAATGGGCCATATTTCTTCGCCCCACCCCCGTGAAAATGAGGTATTCAGAGAAAGGCGTGCCCGCGAGAGGTTGTGTACGGACCACTAAGCTTCTGCGAATTCCAAAATTGTTACGGTTTTTTAATCACTGGAATGGAAGAGATGGAATGTTTCCTTATCATAACATGCCTTGTATAGTTTTTAATCACTCTATACACAACCCTTGATTTTTATGCTGATTTACAAAAGGAAAATACAAATTGAATAATTTTATTTGGCTTATTTATTTACAGTGGAACCTCGGATTGAGAGTAACACGGTTTGTGAGTGTTCCAGAAGATGAGCAAAGATATTTAAATTTTAAATACAATTTTGACTTGAAAAACAAGCAAGTCTTGGTTTACAAGTATTATGTATCACGCATGCGCTTCTTGTTTTGACACCGAGTGTCACGTGATCACAACTGAGCCAATGATTTTTCTCTCTCTTGCGCTGTGGAATGGTGGGTAATCGTCTCTCCTGCTGGGTCTTATTGCTCGTTTCTTACTGGTATAATCAACATCTCCCTCTCTGTTTCAGCGTGTCTCCTATGTGTGTGCGTACGCGTAATTTGACACCGACACACACACACACCGACACATGCACACACACTCTCTCGCCTTTACACCCCCCTCCCCATCTTCACACACACATACAGACACACACTCTCTGCTCTACAGAAACGTTGCTCTGTCGCGATTCTTTTCAATGGTAAGGTGCTGGTTAATTATTTTATTTTTTTTTACTTTACAGCAGTGATTTTGTTAGTATGCGCTCACACGAGTATCATTAGGGAGATTTCTTTTTTTCCCGTTAAAAGTGTTTATGTTGTGTGTGTGTGTGTGTGTGTGTGTGTGTGTGTGTGTGTGTGTGTGTGTGTGTGTGTTTGTTGTGACACTTAAAAAGCGAGGTGGGGGGAGGGAGGAGGAGTTTTTCTCTGTAAGACGAGGCGAGGGAAGGGGCTAATTCCACACACACACACAAATACACGGCGCCTGCATGCACAACCCGAAACACTTAACTGTCGGGATTTATTTTTACTTTTTTTAAAGGTAAAGTGCAGGTTAATTTGTTTTATTTTTACTTTATATATTGTCTTAATTATTTTTATGTATTTATTTTTTGGGGCTGTGGAATGAATAATTTGAGTTTTCGTTATTTCTTATGGGAAATTCGATTTGGTTTACAAGTGTTTTGGAATAGGAGCCCGCTTCTGGAACAAATTATGCTCGTACTACAAGGTTCCACTGTAGTTTAAAATAAAATCTATAATTAAAACATCCTATAAAAATACCAAATAAAATGATTTTGTGTAGAATGATTAAAAAACAATACAACACATGTTATGATAAGGAAAATCTCCATTTCTTCCGTTCCAGGTAACAATGTAAATTTTAGAATCTAGAATCCAGAAGATTTTAAATTTATACAAATTTAAAAAGGGGCCTGAAGCACTGCAGGTCTTCAGAAAGACCTCAGATCCAAGAGGGACTTAAAGTGGGGAGGGGTTCATTTTAGTTTCTCTGAATGTACAGGTGAGAACAGCTGATTCACACATGGGGTGAATTATTTGCATTTGAATGTTGTCTAACATTGTAAAGCACACACAGTAACATCAAAAGAACAACAAACTACAATAAATAGAAATAAGAGGCCCTTATTATACTGCATAAATATTATTTAGTACAATAAAATTCCTTTGCGCTCTGGAAAACTTTATGTATGCGGTTGAGCACTGATTAGACTACTTAGGAAATTAAAGAGGAGAATTACGATCCTGGCTCAACTCACCGAGCCCAAATCTCATTTAAATTAATTTAACAAATATTGTAAGTAAACAATAATAACCCACAATTAATAAACCATTTTTATTTAGACAATTAAAATAATCCTGCATCTATTTTTAGGCATGTCAGCTGCAACTTTTTATTTAGAAGTTTTTAATACAAATCTTATAATGCCCACATGACATCAAACTATATTTTAACTATATATTTTAATTATTTAAACAATTAAACTATTTATTTTACTATATTAACTATTCTTATTTCATTTACTTTAAAATAAATTTAAGAACAAGAACAATCAAATTTTCTTTTAATATTATTGATTAAATGTGGGCTGAAAAAACTGTTGTCCTCAAAAATGTAACAGATGAGGACACGTGTCAATCAATCTGATATACAGTATGCTGGAGAAACTCCCAGTTGGGGAGACACTGCTTTGTGTAGTTCAAAGACAAGAAAACCTTTAAAATAAACATCAACAACCTTCACCAAAGATTCTGGAACACAGAGTACAGGATGTATCACACAGCCGTGATATATTATACTATAACCTTATAATACCAAAGAAGATTAGAAATACCCAAAATAAAATACCTCTGCGACATCACAGCCAAGCAGATGAGCCTGTTGGGCTGGGTACATGAGGCATGTACTGTACATGTGGACTGAAAATTTAACCAAAATTTCTTTTGATTGTGTTAAGCTACTTTGTGACAATAACAATTGTTAAAAGCGGTATACAAATAAAATTGAATTAAATTGAAAGATAAACCACACCCAACAAAATTTGGGAGTTGTGAGAGCTTGTAAACCGGTTCTCAGCCAAACCCAGATGTACCAACCTGATCAAACATGACATTGAGTTTTTGACTGGGGCGATAGTCTGTCAGAATCCTAGGTGTCTGCCAGGGTCCTAGAATCACAGCATCACTTTCAGCCCAACAGGTCTACACCTGAGTCAGACAAGTCTACACCTGAATGCAGTGGCAGCAGATGTATTTCCTTAAGCCCTAATATTCCTTAGATTATTAATCATGAATCTTATAAGAAATAATGATTTCAAACATATTTGATGCTCATGATGTTTTTCTGCATTTTAACAGATGAAACTGAATCAGATTTTCAAGCTGCTTTTTGTTGCCAGACCACCCCTGTGTAAACTGTGTACAACTTTAAAGTGCACAACTGAGTGTAATACTAACAACTGAATCTACAGCTCCATAGACAAGAAAGCTGAGATGAGTTCCTATTCATTGTAGGCTGAAAAAAACATTTTCCAACACCCATCATCACTACTTTCTACAGACATGATAGAGAGCATCATGAGTAGCTGCATCACTGTCTCAGATTGCAAGACCCTACAGTAGATAGTGAGGACAGCTGAGAAGATCATCAAAATCTCTATTCCCTCCATCATATATACACAACATGCTGTACTCACAAAAACACCAGCATTGTGAATGACCATATACACCCATGCACACACTCTCTACCCTTCTGCCATCTGGAAAAAGGTACCGAAACATTTTGAGCCTCACAGGCAGTCCTTCCATCAGAATCTCAATATCCAGGGACTGGATTGACACACATCCATGCACAAACACACACACACACACACACACACACACACACACACACACACACACACACACACACACACACTGACCAGGTGGACGTAGGGGACGAAGTAGCCAAACAGTGCGGCTGGCATTCCGAAGGCCCAGATCCTGTAACTCAGACTCCTCCAGATGTGGACATCACAGAACCTCTTTAACAAGGCCTTCTTTGACTCCTCCCTCTGAGGGAGGCGGGGCTTGTAAGTTAATTCAGCCAGCACAAGCACAAACATCAGGATTGAGAGAATGCGCAGAGTGATGTGGAGGCCAAAGCGGTCCAGCAGAACCTTAAGTAGCGAAGGCAGTGACACAGTGAAAACGCTGCTCCCCGCTGTCACGATGCCATTCACTAACCCCAAACGCTTCTAAGATTAGAGAATTAATCATTATATAATTCATTACATATTATTAACATATACATGAATATTCATTAATGAGTAATAAAACAAACCTTAAAGTAATGTCCCAGGATTACGAGGCTCGGCTGATAGGCAAACGAGCATCCACATGCAAATACCATGCCGTATGTGAAGTACATAATCCCCAGAGACCTGCTCACACAGACACACATACTTAACACATTTACCATGAGTAAATACTAAGTAACAGTTTAGAGACTGTGTAATCTAATAATCTGTTTAATGGCGTATAATATACAACATATGTGTATTTGTGTATGTCTCTTACTTGACGAAGGAACTGGTGAAGAGGCCTACAAGGCCGATCACAGCCCCACTCACTGCTGTGATCCTGCAGCCTAACATGTCTGTAAAGACACTGACGATCGGACACCAGAAATATACCATCCCCAGAGACAGAGAGCCTACCCATGCTGAGAGAGGAACAACAGATAGACAGATTTTTGTGTCAGAAAGGGAATTTTAATTTCACAAAACAAACAAGTCAGTGAGATATTACCATGGCAACTATCATATTTTATTGTGGTGTATACGGTGTGTCACTGCTTTATAATTCATCGTCTCATCTTTTATTCATTTATAAAAATCATTGTCAGTCACTGTGGCCTTAACCCTTTACAGTGCACACAGGTACATGAAATTTCTGCCAAAAATATAATTTAATGAAAGCCTGTCTCCCTGGCTAAATTAAAGTGTGGTATTTGATCACTGGGGTCGGATACCAGGTTTGATACAGGACTGTTCTCCTCCTGTGATAATTTCTCTCATCGCTAAAATTCTTTTGCCATTTCCTTGTTTATCTTTTTCTTTTCTCAGCTCTCTGTCACAGTGTCATTAATTTCTCAATGTGTTACTGCATTAACTCTATGGTTTCTCCTGCCAGATTCAATGTGTAACATGGCTTCCCGCACAGGAGGCAAATCCGCGGACAACTACTCTATGGATTGGCTGTCCGAGTTGTGCAGTTGTAAAGTGTTCGAATCCCGGTTGATTCTGTAACCTCTCGCAGCTGGAGGCCTAGAGAGCGCTGATCGGCCAAGCTCTCTCAGAGGGGAGGGATGAGAGGTACTTAGTGCTCCCACATTAATCACGTCTCTAAAGCCAATCAGGGTAGAAACTCGGCACAAACTAGAAAACATCCTCGTCAGAGATTTCCGGGCTATCCATGCAGCTAACACAGGAACATCAAGAGACACTTATAGAAGGGGGATAGTGTAACACCGCTGCCTGCACAGCAGTTAAATCCACAGACAACTACTCTGTGGATTTTCAGAAAGGCCAGCAACCCCGCCATTGACAGTAAGCAGGCCAGATGAGTGACACCTGGCCATACTTAAGCCCCCTGAAACTGACAAACCGCATGCAAACATTAGGTAGCACCTGGTAAGGGATCAGGGCATAAGAAGACAACACCAAGACAAAGACGAAGGCAAGTCTTGTCTGAGTCAAAGTCAAAGAACTAAGAAAAAAAAACACTTAAACTAAGGCACTGAAAAAAAACTAAAGGTGGTGGTAACACACAAAGCACTCACAAAAAAAGTTAAAATCTAAAAGTAAATAGAAGGTGGAAGCAAAGGCACTACATCATGCTATAAGCATGCCTCAAGTTCCGCATAAAGAAGGCACTTTGAGCTATAACAAACAGGGCGCTGTAGCACCCTTACTTTATTTCCTGTATTGTACTTCCCCCACTGATTAATTCCCACCAAATGTGTACACAATCAGTCTCATACCCCAATGCTTCCCACTGAGTCCTGTGTTGGGGCTTCCACATTTAACAACATACCCGGTGGTGCTGTTCTGACGGCTCCCTCATAACACAATGCGAGTGCATTCACAGTGCCTTTACTCTGGGTTCTGGTCCCCTAGTGTTCTCCTGCTGACTTTCCCCACTCTGCTGCTGCAACCTGAAAGCCAATGTCTGTGTAAGGGCTGATGATCTTGAGTAGAAATTGAAGCCTGGCCATAGGGTTGAAACCCCAATACTTAAGCATTGTTCACAAAACTGTTGTGGGTTAACCGCTATTGTCTTTTGACTATTGTGCTGGAGATAAGCCAAGAGGAGAGGATGGTTCATTCATCTGACACCTGCGATAACTGGAAAGAAACTCTGACTCCTCTGTCACTTCCCACAGTGCCTGTTCAATTAACCATCTCAATTGTCTCTTGGCAGATGCCAACATCATAATTTCATTCTGTTCACTTCTGTCGGAGACAGACGTATTTCGTGACATGATCAGAAGTATTTATGAAAGAACTGAATAATGCAGCGTTTGTCTGGAATACTTGCAGAGTTATAAATAATAAGTGTGTCTGTGTGTGTGTGTGTGTGTGTGTCTGTGCCCTACGATGGATTGGCACCCTGTCCAGGGTGTACCTGGGATAGGCTCCAGCCCCCCTGCGACCCTGTATACAGGATAAGACATATAGATTAATACAGAGAATCCACAACCACTTCAGGTACAACGGTGACACATGGCACATGTGGCAGGCCATTACCAACTACAGGACATCATCTCCTGCCTGTGACAGTGACGCCTCCCTTCTAGATGTGCTTAACAGCTTTGGTTCAATGTGCAGAACGATGTGATGGCGAGGTAAACCACCCCCCTCCTAATGGCCAGGTGCTGTGTCTCACCATGGCTGATGTTAGGAAAACTCTAAGCAGGGTCAATTCACGTAAAACTACTGGAGTGCAATATCCCTGGCAGAGTGCTCAGAAAATGTGCTAAACAGCTGGCAGCGCTGTCATTTCTATGTGCTTCAAGTCTACCACCATCGTCCCCGTGCCAAAGAAGTCCTCAGTGTCATGTCTCAATGACTACCGTCCTGTTGCCCTCACACCCATCATCATGAGGTGCTTTGGGTGGCTCATCATAAGACACATCAAGACACATCAAGACCCTGCTGCCCCCCTCACTGGACCCACTGCAGTTTCCGTATCGTCCTAACCATTCAACGGATGACGCCATCTCCACCACACTCCATCTGGCCCTTACACACTTGGACAATAAGGACACCTATGTTCGAATTCTGTACATAGATTTCAGTTCAGCATTCAATACCATCATCCCCCAACACCTGATCAGGAAGCTGAGCCTGTTGGGCCTAAACACCTCCCTCTGTAACTGGATAGTGGACTTTCTGACCTGAAGATCTCAGTCAGTGCGGATCGGGGACAGCACCTCCCGCACCACCACACTTAGGACTGGGGCCCCCAGGGCTGTGTACTCAGTCCCCTGCTGACTCACGACTGTGTGGCGACACACAGATCGAACCACCGCAAGTTTGCTGATGACATGACCATGGTGGGTCTCATCAGCAATAATGACGAGTCAGCATATAGAGAGGAAGTGCAGAGGCTAATGGACTGGTGCAAAGACAACAACCTGTCTCTCAAAGTCGATAAGACAAAAAAGAGATGGTTGTTGACTTCAGATCTGATCTGTCACTCATTTTTCCAGTTATTTCCACCTCTATCCCCCGCAATCTGTGTGTGTGCAGGCTTGTGATCACTTCCGAGTACGCGGATATCGGACAAGAGTGTTTCGCCGTCACAAGCATTTCATTCTCTGCTGTATCCGTGTTCCAAACATCAGGTGCCGTGATCGCGCATAATCTGCCTTATCCAAATACTCACACTCTTTTGGAGATCCCCTTTCACTTCCAGGGTAGCGGAGTTTCCTCAACGTCATAGACTCGCCTCTTCTCTCGTCACAGGGTATTTCCCCACTCATCCCTTTCATTCACACACGCATTTTATCTCCTCTGCTCCTGCGTTTGCATGGCCTTGCCCCGTTCTACCTCTCGGATCTACTTAAGTCATATGCTCCATCCCGGTCTCTCAGATCATCAGATAAACTTTTGCTGACGGTAGCCAAGACTAAGTGCAAGCTCAGGGGTGATCTGGCGTTCTCTGTGGCGGCACCCAAACTGTGGAATGACCTACCCTATAGTGCCAATGTCCCAAAAACCACTTCGAAGAGGAAAAAGGCCTTGACTAGGAGACATGGCTGTAGTTCCTTCTGCGGCCAGCGATAGGGCCGAAGTTCGCTGAACTGCATGGCCGCGAAGAAGAGCGAGAGCAAGCCAGCCTTGGGACGGGAAACTGCAGGGCAGCGCAAATTAAGAAAGAACAGGACCCGGTCTGGAGGCAAAAGTACAAAAACAGTGAGAGAGAGAGAGGAGAAAAGGTGAGAAAACAAAACCAAAGGATACTGGCTTGAAGCCAAAATCAGAAACTTCATATACCGGACACGAAAACAGGTAAGCGGCTGGCGACATGGAACAACGATCTGACACAGGACAATAGACACAAGGGAATGAATAGGGTTGCACCTGTGTTCACAGAGATATTCAACATCTTTTTATCTCAGTCGGTGATTCCCACATGCTTCAAAGAGTCCATCATTGTTCCTGTTCCGAAGAAACCACATCCTGCTTCCCTCAATGACTATCGACCTGTAGCCCAGTCACATCAGTGGTGATGAAGTGCTTTGAACGGCTGGTCAGAGACTTCATCATCTCTTCACTACCCAACACTCTGGATCCACTACAGTTTGCATACCGCCCGAACCACTCTACAGATGATGCCATCTCTCATCTCCTCCACACAACACTCACTCACCTGGAGACTAGAAAGGGGAAATATGTTAAAATGCTTTTCATCGACTACAGCTCAGCATTTAACACCATAATTCCCTCTACACTCACCACCAAGCTGGAGCACCTGGGACTCAGCTCATCTCTGTGTCAGTGGATCTCTAATTTCCTGACTGGGAGACCACAGGCAGTAAGGATGGGTGGACATGTCTCAGCCTCTCTCACTCTCAGCACTGGAGCCCCACAGGGCTGTGTTCTGAGCCCCCTGCTGTACTCTCTGTACACGCACGACTGTGTGGCCACTACCAGCTCCACCACCATCATTAAGTTTGCTGACGACACCATCGTCGTAGGCCTGATCTCTGACAACGATGAGAAGCCCTACCTGAAGGAGATTGGAAATCTGGAGAACTGGTGCCAGAGGAACAACCTTCTTCTAAATGTCTGTAAGACAAAGGAGCTGATAGTGGACTTCAGCACTAAGGAGGAGAGAAACTACCAGACCCCTGTCATCAACGAGAGCCCAGTGGAGAGAGTGGACAGCTTCAAGTACCTCGGTGTTCACATCACACAGGATCTGTCATGGTCCTGTCACATCAACACCGGGGTGAAAAAGACCCGACAGCGTCTCTACCATCTCAGACGCCTGAGAGACTTCAAACTGCCCTCTAAGTGCTCAGGAACTTTTAATCCTGCACCATAGAGAGCATCCTGACGGGAAACATCGCAACCTGGTTTGGGAACAACACCATGCAGGACAGACGAGCCCTACAGAGGGTGGTGCGATCAGCTGAGCGCATCATCTGAACTGAGCTCCCTGACCTGCACTCTACCTACAGCAAGTGGTGCTGGACCAAGGCCAGGAAGATCATGAAGGACCTCAGCCACCCCAGTAATGGGCTGTTCTCTCTGTTGCGGTCTGGAAAGCGCTTCCGCTCCCTCAAGACCAATACAGAGAGACTGAGGAGGAGCTTCTTCCCGCAGGCGGTACGGTCTCTCAATCAAACCAATAGACTGGACTAAAACACCTCTGCATTTTTTGCACACACAGAACGGACACATTTGCACACTTCAAGGACTTTTTTTTTCACATTCCCCCTCAACTCACTTAGTACCTCAATATTTGTACAGACTTAAGTTTTTATAAGTTGTTATATTTTATATTTCGGATTTCTATATATTTTTGAAAACTTTTTTGTATCTGGCATCTTGTTTTATAGTTTAACTCCTCTATTTCACTATTCACTATTTATTTCCTTATTTTCTTGCAAATAAAAATTAAAAATTTTAAGGTCACGGGGCGGTTTATAAGCATTTCACTGCATATCGTACTATGTATGACTGTGTATGTGACAAATAAAATTTGAATTTGAATTTTGAGGGTGAATGATTACAACGAAAATGAGGGGAACAGGTGAGTGAAATCATCTTGATAGAGTAATAAAGAGGAAGTGGGAGGGATAGTAGTGATGTCACAGAGCCAGGTTACGCCCACCTGTCAAACTAAGCCATGATCTCCCACAACTCCATTCCATACTCCAGTTCGCTGTTTCAGTTTTGCCGCCTCATTGTCCGGCATGTGCACACATGTTGCTCATTTCAATCATTGCTCTGCTCTATTTAACTTGCTCACAAACAACCACCCGTTGCCAGATTATTGTGTGCTTTAATGCCCAATTTTCCAGCGATTTCACCTGCCTTGCTCGTCGGATCTCGACTCACGCCTTGCTTTACGGATCACACCTCCTGCTTCACGTCTTGGATTGTTGTTTGTTTGGATTTCTGGATAACGACCCCTGCCCTCATATCTCGACCACAAATTCGGATCACAGACTCTATTATTTTTCTCGGATTTGACCCATGCCCTCTCACCACCGCCTCATCTTCACAAGGCAATCAGCGCATTCAACAACACATGCTCTGCCCTTGGATCCACCAGACAAGATGGCATTTTACACTCGCTCAGTCATTGAGTTTTCCCATGCTATCGCCAATGCTTCGCTCGTCTAAACGTGAGTACTCACTTTCTTGGGTTTTCGCTTTCGATTGGGTGTGTGTATTTAGGACACGGGTTTCTTTGTATAAACTCTTGCTCTCGCTCTGAGAGAGTTCTAAAAATAACCAGCGTGGTTATCCTGCCTGCTCACACTACTTCTGCGTTTGGGTTTATTATCCACGCTACAGGGCTAACTGCTAGTCTTCTGGTCCATCTTCAGTTAGTTTGTGACAGAATAACTGAGCGACCAGCAGTAAACCCAGCAAATTACGCTCACCTCTGCAATGTGGTTAACCGACATGCCGAGCTGATCGAGCAGTTGCGCGGTGAAATCGCGACTCCCTGTAGTGGCGTCCAAGACGTCGCGGCGCTACGGCATTAGATCACGGTCCTCCACGAGGCGGCCGCTCAGCCGGCGGTCGCCATGCCTATCGCAGCGGCTGCTGCGCTGCCATCTCCCCACCTTCTTCTGATGTTTTCCTAGCTCTACCGGATAAATGGGATGGCATGGATGGGAAGTGCAGTGTTTTTTTTAACCGCGCTGGATCTCGTGTTTGAGTTTAATTCCACCAGATGCTTCACAGACCGGCTGCGCATTGCTCTTCTCGTCTCATTGCTATCCAGGCAGGCAGCTGAGTGGGCCACGGTGGTTCGTTGTTCGGATTCAGATGTCGCCTACTCATACACGGAATTCCCCCGCCAACTTAAACTCACCTTTGAACATCCTGCTGCTGAGGTGGAGACCAACTCCAAGCTATATAATCTACGGCAGGGGGGGTCATCCGTGAGCTGCGACACAGCTGAGTTTCTTACTCTCACTGTGCAAACCGACCGGGTAGACTCCGCTCTCCGGACGACTTATTACGAGGGACTAGCTTCGTGCATAAAGGACGAGCTCGCCGGACGAGAGCTCCCAGTGACCTTGGAGGGCTTAATTCAACTCGCCCTCCGGATCGACCAACGTCTGCTCGCTCGTCCCAAGCCAGCTCCTCGTACCCTGCTGCCCATCACGCCCGTCACTACATCATCCCACACCTCGAACCACCTCTTTCTTCTCCCAGGCTCCAGTCCCAGAAGTACCGCAGTCATTGACTCCGGTGCCGCGGGTAACTTTATTGACTCTTCTTATGCCAAAAGACTGGGGGTCAAGACCGAGACGTTATCCCATCCCGTAACTATTATATCAGTTGATGGTCAGCTCCTCTGCTCCATGCCCATCACCTTCCAAACCCAGCCTATCACCTTCATCATTAACCAGCATTAGGAGCAGCTTCAGTTTTACATCACCTCTATTTCGTCACCACCTATCATCCTTGGACACCCATGGCTACTACGTCACGACTCACTCATTTCCTGGACCCAAAACTGGATTCTACAATGGGGGCCGACCTGCACCGAACTCTGCCTACAGGCCGGGGCTGGAACGTGTTCTAGGGAGCCCGAGGTCCCTGATGTCGACACAGACAACATCCTGATGGACTACCGGGACCTGGCTGAAGCCTTCTTCAAAAAGACATGCCCCTGCATGGGTTCCCAAAGGACATTGTCTTGGACAGGGGCCCCAGTTCACGTCCCGGTTCTGGAAGGCCTTCTGCCATCTGATCAATTTCACCTGCAGTCTGTCCTCCGGCTACCTCCCACAAACTAATGGTCAGATGGAGCGGACCAACCAACAACTGGAGCGCTACCTAAGATGCTTTATTGCTTCAGTGCTCCTGGGCCTACTACCTGATTTGGGCTGAGCTGTCTCACAATCTCCACATCTGCCACCAACCTAAGCCCATTCGAGGTATGCTACGGTTTCCAACCTCTGATGCTTGACCACCAAGAACCGGAGGTTGAAGTACCGTCGGCTCGACAGTTGGTTCGCAGTGTCGGCGGCTCTGGAGACAAGCAAACGATGCCTTCCGACAAGCTAACACCCGCTACACTCTTCAACATCGCTGTCGACATCCACCGGGACAAATGTACCAAGTAGGTGACAAGGTATGGCTATCAATAAAAAAACCTACACTTGCAGACAGAATCATGAAAGTTATCACCAAGATTCATCGGATCATACCGCGTCAACCTCTGGATTAACCCTGTCACCTACTGGCTCTGCGGTGCTCTGGATCCATCCGGGATTCCATACATCTCAACTCAAACTCTTCACTACTTCACCCATGGTGACAAATAGACATGTAAACAACACAGGATTCAAGGGGAAGGGGTTTGACAGTTTCAGAGTGATGGGTGCTGTAATATAAAAACAGAGGTGGATGAAGTGATGTACTCATCATGCATCATGCCTACTGTACAAGTCTGTGGGGGCAGTGTTATGATTTGTGGTTGCTCCAATTGGTCAGGTCTAGGTTCAGCAATGTTAATGTATGTGACTAATATATAAGGTCAGCTGTCTTTTTCGTCAATGGATTTTTTTTCTTCTTTGTTGCCACAGCCATATTTCAAGACGATAATGTGTGGACTCACTGGGCACTTTATAAAAAGAATTATTCAGAAAGCATGAGGAATCTCCACACATGGGATTTCCACACATAGATTGGCCACCAAAGAGTTCAGACCCTAAACCCATTGAGAATCTTTGGGATGTGTTGGAGTACACTTTGAGCAGCAGTTTCTCTCCCATCATTAATACAACATCTTGGAGAGAAATTAATGTCTGAAATAAATGTTGTGACATTGCATAAGCATGCCACAGCCATAATCAATGAAAAAAATTATCCAATTAAATATTAAAGTCCTGTTTTGATCTTTTTGTGTTGTAGGGTTTAATAAACCGGTTTCTGCACCCAGGCCAAACCACCAAATTAGCTGTGCCTTAATAATGAGATTCATGAAATGTCTTTCTAAGTCTTATTATAGGAATAAGTGAAATTTATTATCATACCACACTGCAGGATATAAAAGTTATCAATTCAAAACACTACACTTTAATACACTGACCATTCTAGTGTAATAAATACATTAAACACAAACTGTTACAACAGCTCTTACAGTACATCATCAAAAATTTTAACTCTTTCTTTCTTCTTGCTAAAGCAAGGATTTATTATCTCACTGGCACATTCTTAGGGTGAAAGTGTGAAGTAAGTGGGATAATACCGGTCTTGAAACGCAGATCATGATCAGTCTCTGAGCCGAACTCCTTCAGCAGGGACACGAATAAGATCCCAAAGATGTTTTGGATTCCGAACACCGAACCAATGCACCACATGGAGGCGAGCATGACCACCCAGCCCCAGCCGCCCTCGGGGTGTTCAAACTCGCACTGTTCCTCCACCGGAGCCTGCTGGATTTCCATATCTCCTCTGTTCTCTTTTTTCATCTCCTCCATCTTAGTAAAGTGCATCTCACAAGGTTTTACCTCAGGATCCCCTCCTTGCGTAAAGCTCTCCTTCTCCTGGTTTACCTTTACCTCAGGCTCCTTTGACTTGGTTAAGCACTTTTCTGCTGTATTTACTTTAACTACCAACTCATTTAACTCAGTTAGGTGCTTCTTCTCTGGGGTTATTTTTACTTCAGGTTCCTCAGGTGCCCTGGTTGTCACCTTATCCTTAGGATAAATCTTAGGCTCCTCTGCCTCAGGAAAGCACTTCTCAGGGTTTACCTCAGGTTCTTCTGGAACCATGGGCTCGAAGTCCTGATGAGTTTCAGGTTGAAGGTTGCCACCCATGGGTTTGTTCTCTGTCATACTGAAGATTTATTTTTATGTTTTCCTGTAAAGTGTGTACAAAAGTAATGAGGTTCCACTCACACTCTCCCTCCAGTAGAATTTAGGATTTAAAGCTGTTAAAAATGTTTTACAAAAATTTTAACATCTCTAATTTATAGCAGACCTGCAAATTTCTTGTGGTTATTTGATAAAGCCAATTCTGCTGCAACATTGACACACTGTAACGTTGCGGTGCAGTATAAATAAATGCATGAGAGTGGGCGTGGCTATGAAAAATCAGGACACAAGATTCTTCTTCAAATGGGGAGTGGCCTGTACGGATCTAAATTGATGAATCCATCTGATGTAAAGAAGAAATGGACATGAATGTGTCAGAGTATGAAAATTTTACTGTCATTATGTTTGGCAGAATAGAATACAAATAAAAATTGCTGTTTCATCAGATTGTTCAGAGGGAAGCTGAGGTGATCACCTTCAGAAAGTTCTCACATGTACCACCTCTTAGTCTATTTGTTGAGTCTGTCAATAATCTCACAGTTGAGTGGGTTGATATTTTTTTTCATAGAGACTCTGAGCAGTAAAATAATATAATGTAATAATGTATTTAATCACAAGCTGGTGTATTTCACAACTCTAATTAGATAAACCATGACTAATTAGATACACTCCATTTACTTTAAGAGAACATGTCACTATCTTAGCAAGAACAATGTGGTTAGAACTTACATTAAGGAAAGAACAGAGTGGCCAGAACTTACATTCCATCTCAAAGCGGTGACCACTAAGAGAGAACCAATGCCTAGAGTGTACATGTGCAACACTGATTCGAAAAAAAAAAGGTTATTGTCACTGGTGTTGCACATTTCCCCTGAGCACATCTTAGAACATATAGTTTCTGGTATAGTGGAGGACATACAGTATTATGTAAAAGTTTGGGCACCCCTTGATGAATAGTAGATTTTGGGGATTTTTTAATTAAAAATATGTTAACAAAGTCTCTCTTACAAATGGAAAAAATGCACAATATTTTCAGCAAACATTGATGCATAGTTATTTCTTATAACATAAATTCAGACCCTAATCAGCTCGTTAGATCTGATGCATGGCAACAGCTGTCATTAGTAAATGCCAATTTCAAAGCTTTACAAATGTCACGATCTGGTATGACAGGCAGTTCGGGCGGATGTTATTGCAGTGGGCATAAAGGGGAGGCAGAGGGTTTGTTTTTAAACATAAAAGTCTTTAATTCACAAAAAAGGAACGAACAAAATACACACATGGGCTCTGGACATACACACAGTCTCTTGAAGCGGAACTAGTCTCTTTTAGCATTTACATGCTCCTTTAGCATATACAGGACCTATTAAGCATTACAGACCTGGTAGGACTGACACAAAGGCTTAGGACTGGATGGGACAGAGCTAAAGGAAGACTCACTAGAGGATGGCCCATATGCAACAAAAATATGTTTCTCAATATATTGTGATAATATATTTCATGTGTATTCATATATTGTGAATAGTACTATATGTAATATATGTTATGATCTATTCTATAATATACTATATATATGTAAGCAATATATATAAATATATGAAAATATTACAATTATTGCCATTTTCAAATATTCAATAAATACATTGTTATACTGTTTAATATATTGTTATATATATATTGAATTATGTCCCACATTAGATGAGATTATATATTGGAAAAGGCATTGTAAATATATGGAAATATATATGTAAAATTATATGAGATAATATAACTCATTGTAAAAGATAATATAGCCAGATTTATATGGGAACATATGTCTTAAATATTTTGGAAAATATATTGATTTATATTTTCATAAACCATCATCATATTCATATTATATATTGTATACATGGTAAACATAAAATTAAATAATAATGTATTGAATAATACATCAATATAGAGCCTTCATTAACTGAACAAGGTTTATTTCTTAAAACATGATATAGTAACATGGAAACAATTATAAATGAACAAAACCACTTTAAAAATAAATAAAATATTTCCAAAAGGACAACTGTCCTTCATGAAGTCTAAACACATGTCACTAAAACTTGGTTTACTTTGCAAATGACAGGTAACAGGAAACAATGAGCTGAATTGATCTTATTAGTGAACAGTCTCATAAACAATACGTCTGCCACAAGTATTACAGTTAACATCTGGAAAGTAGACTTTTGTATTAGAATCTAATGAGTCACATTTGAAATCTGAAACACTGAACACCTTCACACTTCAGTTTCCTGCAAACTGTGGGATCCATACAAATGTGTGTGCAGACCTCAGGTCTTAAAGAAGCAATACAGTCTAAATGAAGACAGGACACTAAATATCCCTGACCAGTGGTACCATGCTTCACTCCATAGTCATGGAAGTTCCTTTTGATGATTCAACAAATGTGCAGAGCTACACTGCCATCCCATACGCAGGCACCTAAAAAAGGAACAATAGTGTACAAGTAGGTACAAGTGTGACTGTTACTGTAAAGCCTAGCAGTAAAATGTACTTCTGTTCAAATACATACTTTTTGGACTAATAAATCACACTGATCTACGAGTGATGTTCAAGTCAAAGCGGGACTTGTGATGAAAATTCAGTGAAACAAAAACGTAAAACCCGATTTGATTTTACAGAGTCCATCACAGTCATTCCGGTGAATATTCCAGTGGAATGGTTTTACGAAAAACGGACTGCTATGATCACCAAAGGCATTTTGCTCTTGCAGAACCAGGCACAACCACATATATAGAGAAGAAATATAGAGTTCTAAAGTGTGTTCTGTTACTGATTATATACATAATCAAAGGTCCCGCTTTGACTTGATGCCCCTTGTACAAAAATGATACACAACTTTATTTACGCATTACAATCAACTAAATATTTTTTTACTTTAGTTAATGGAAATCCAGTATATTCTAGATGAAGTGAAATATTTAAAGCGTTTTAATTTCTAGCTTTGATTCAATGGTTGCACATTTAATTCTTCTGTAACATTAAAATGGTTGACTTTTATCTTGATTCAACTTCTCTTCTTCTTCTTTAGTGGTGTTGGTGCTGTGAAAGAGAGATTGAAAATATATAACATGTTTCACACACAAAAAATATAACAATTGAAAATCAGTTTTAGTTTCTTTTACTTACACATTACAACATACAGAACATATTTCACTTCAATATTTACATTTAATGTTACTTTCTCCCAGTTAAAATTCTGAGAGAAATGTTGTACTTATTTATATTTCACAACTTTAGTTAATAGTACAGTAAGTAGTCATCAACGGTAAATTCAATGACGTTTAACTACACTGTTTTGTTTGTGAAGTACTTGTAGTACTTTTGCAATTCAAGTACATTTTAGAACATCATGTACTTATGACTTTAACTTGAGTAAAAATGTTGAAGTTCTATTTGTTCAAACAAAGCTATGCAGCATTATACTGCTAATCAAACTGCCTGACTGGAGCTGTGCTTTACTCGGACCTGTACTGGACTCAGACCTGTGCCGGACTCTGAGCTGTGCCGGACTCGGGGCTGTGCTGGACTCGGACCTGTACTGGACTTGGACCTGTGCCGGACTCGGACCTGTACTGGACTCAGACCTGTACTGGACTTGGACCTGTACTGGACTCAGACCTGTACTGGACTTGGACCTGTGCCGGACTCGGACCTGTACTGGACTCAGACCTGTGCCGGACTCTGAGCTGTGCCGGACTCGGACCTGTGCTGGACTCGGACCTGTGCCGGACTCTGAGCTGTGCCGGACTCGGGGCTGTGCTGGACTCGGACCTGTACTGGACTTGGACCTGTGCCGGACTCGGACCTGTACTGGACTCAGAACTATGCCGGACTCGGACCTGTACTGGACTCAGACCTGTACTGGACT
>JAAGKR010003092.1:0-23518 GCA_011419295.1 Clarias macrocephalus
ACATGCTTCCTCTGGGCAACATAATTCGTAAACATGGTATTAGTTTTCATTGTTATGCTGATGACACACAATTATATGTCTCAGCAAAACCAGATGAGAAAAACCAGTTTGCTAAAATTGAGCAGTGTGTGCAGGACATAAGAGATTGGATGTTAATTAATTTTCTTCTGCTTAATCCTGATAAGACAGAAGTTCTGGTCATAGGACCACAAGTAGCTAGAAGTAAGCTTTCTGATCACACTGTAACTTTAGATGGCCATTCTGTTCCATCAAATGCAACAGTAAAAGACCTTGGTGTGATTATAGATTCCAGCCTTTCCTTTGATGCACATGTAGATAATATTACCAGGATAGCATTCTTTCACCTCAGAAATATTGCCAAGATAAGAAACATATTGGCACTAAATGATGCAGAAAAATTAGTTCATGCCTTTATCACCTCTAGGTTGGACTATTGTAACGCCTTACTGTCTGGTTGTTCAACTAGGTGTATAAACAAGCTTCAGTTGGTGCAGAATGCAGCAGCGAGGGTCCTCACTAGAACCAGAAGATACGAGCACATCACCCCTATCTTATCTACACTGCATTGGCTCCCTGTGAAATTTCGCATCGATTTTAAGATACTACTTTTGACATTTAAAGCACTAAATGGCCTCGCGCCACTGTATCTGAGTGAACTGTTGGTGTCTTACGATCCGCCACGCCTACTTCGATCAAAGAATGCAGGCTGCCTGTCAGTACCACGTATTATTAAAACTACAGCAGGGGGCGGAGCTTTTTCTTACAAAGCCCCAAAGTTATGGAATAGTCTTCCTATTAATGTTCGGGACTCAGACACGGTCTCAGTGTTTAAGTCTAGGCTAATAACCTATTTATTTAGCCAAGCATTTTTGTAAATAGATTAACCTTAGGTAAAGGAGCAGATCTGGGGGACTCATGGACGTAGAGTATCTGGTGAACTGGTATGTTTAGATGCTGTCCTCCCCACTCTCATTGTTCACTCAGGTTTGTTGACGGTGAGGTGATTGGTTGCTTTACATCTCAGTTCCCCCTCATGTTTGTGTTTCCTTCTGGCTCTCCCTTTTAGTTATACTGTTATAGTTCTGCCGGAGTCCCTGCTTGCACTTTGCACTAATATACATTCACCTTATACATGTTGACTGTGACCAGAACTAACTGCCATCTCTCCTTATTTTCTGTTCTCTCCTTTTCTGCTCTCTCCTCTCTCTCTCTCTCTCCCTCTCTCCTTTCCCTCTCTCTGTCTCTTTGTCGAGCTATACATGTTCGCTCCTGAGTTGCCAGTGATCCAGACCCCTCTGCCCTCTGGTGCCGTCTAACCCGTCCTGGAGTCCTGCTTCTGGTTGGAGATCTCGTCGCATGGATGCCCCGTGTGGTCTGCCTGGATTTGTATGGTGGCTGGGGATGGTTTCCATTAAGACTGTCCTATCATCGATTGATGCTCTGGGGACCTGTGACTTCAGTTGTTCGATAGCTCAGGACTGGAATCTCCTACAGTCTACCTGAGCCTCCAGGAACAAACTGGACTCCTTTTAATTTGAACACATTTCCTGTTACACTGAACTTTCAGTACACATTATTATGCTAATCAATCCCTGCTATCTGTTATCACCCAGATGAGGATGGGTTCCCTGTTGAGTCTGGTTCCTCTCAAGGTTTCTTCCTATTACC
This sequence comes from Clarias macrocephalus, assembly GCA_011419295.1. Classification (NCBI taxonomy): domain Eukaryota; kingdom Metazoa; phylum Chordata; class Actinopteri; order Siluriformes; family Clariidae; genus Clarias; species Clarias macrocephalus. The sequence continues at coordinate 1,690 of JAAGKR010003092.1, forward strand.
ATCTCAGGGATTTTTTCCCTTGCCACCGTCACCCTCGGCTTGCTCATCAGGGACAAACTTATCATTTTGATTCATACACATTGCATACAGACTTACTTCTTTTTATTGTTTAAAGCTTCTTTGTGTGGCGGAGCGCTAAGGAATTGACAGACTTATAATACAAGGAACGTCCGATTACGCCACCCTGGATAAAGGCCAGGGACCCTGATTAAGAAAATCGCATCTAAGGCAACACAGATAAGTTCACCGGATAAGGCAAGAGACTAGGATATCCAAAAATAATGAAGTTTATTACAATAAATATTATAATTTAATCAGACAAAACTAAAGAATAAAAAAAAGGAAAATCAATAAACAATCAGGGCCAGTGGTTCTCAGGTAAACTGGTGAGCAACCTGCACATACAGAGCTTTAGACACAGGAACCGTAGCTAGGCAGCAGGGCCTATGGGCGCAATCGGCCTACGCAGCACAGCAGTCTACAATCACACTGGTGACTTTCACACACATGTGCACGTATTCCACACTCAAAGAAAACCCGAAACTCCACTGCTGCCTTAAGCACCGGCTCCTGTACAAAAAAAAAGAACAAATTAATCACAATCTTAAACAAAATACAAATCACTCACAGCTACTAGGGTTAAAGTTACCCACCCTTCAGACTGGCCCATAAACACAACAAGAAAACAAACTAACAACTCCAAAGAAAACATAAATAAACCAAAAAAGAGAAACAAGAAAATCTTATGGTCAGAGAGCCAACACACTACAGTTAGCTTAAACTCACCCCAATAAGATCTTTCCCACACGGTCTTTTCTACAGGTGCTCTCTTTCTCTACACACACACACACGATACTCACTTGCATTCATTCACAAAAACCAGGGAAAGGAAGATGCGCGCGCACACATACACCGGCACAACCACACACACAGGGATTTATAACCCAAAAGGCTGTAAACCACGGAACAAATAAACTTTAAGGCATAGCCTTAAAGCAAACAGAGCATCGGCGAAAAGAATCGTAACAGGAGAAAACACAAAACCCAAACTTTAAATAAGAAAAGAAACCAGACTTAAGAAAAAAAATAAAAATGACGAAACCGCCACTGCCAAAAAGCAGCACGGCAACGCAGCGGTAACACAGCTGAAAGTAAAATAAAACAAAAAAACAGCCGTGGCAAAACAGCAGCGCCCTCCATGAAGGCTCTTCGTGTCGCACCTCCACGGGAAGCAAAATCAACGTCGCGCCGCCACCAGTCTATATAACAAAAGTTACAATTAAAGCTCATCATCGGCAGAGCGCACTGCATAATCGCGGACAGCTTGAATACATACCATGCAATGCGGTATTGAGTCTCGCCGGAAGGGCAGATAAGCCTCACTCCGGGAAGCTGAGAGTTCAGTCAGTTCAGCAAGTTTATAGGGAGGAACAAACACGTCCACAACACCAGGTGAATCCCCGTATCCGCGGGCTGAATTCAGCTTGCTAGAATGTGTAAATGCCACAGAAGTTACACCACTATAATATACAAATCCCAACTAAAACCATGCACCTCGACTGACATCCTTACCTGTGCAAAAAGGGCGACCTCAGCCAAAATACCAGCACTGGACTTCCAGATTCTGTTCTGGATATGACGCAACGACGGCAGCGAGGGGGGCGTGACCCATAACCTCAAGCAACCTTACCAACTGGCTTAAATAGTCTTACACTCACCTATGATAGGACAATTCATTTATCAACAAGGGGCCAACCAGAGAACAGGTAGGATCAGCTTCACGTATCTTGCCACATTTGCGACAATGTCAATTGTTAAAAGCGCTATATAAATAAAATTGACTTGACTTGACTTGACTTGACACTTAGACAAACTCAACTACCTTAAAGCATTGGGACTGAACTGATAAACACACAAGCACAAACACTCTGATCAGAAACCATCTTACAGTTGTTCATACCAACCAGTAATTGCGCCTTTGCACAATATTTATTACTTATTTGCACAAAACTCTTTTCTATCTTTGCTGCTACTTAAAAGGAATGTTTACGGTTCACTTTTTTTTCTCCTTCTACCTCAACTCATTACCTCATCACCAGTGTTGGGTGTAACCCCTCTATTATTCCTGCTGTTAGTAGTTATGGGCCAAACTTCACTCAGTGATGATGGTAGAATAATTATAAAGGTCTTGACTAAAACAACATGCATGAGGAAGCACAAAGGAGTTTTCATTTTCTGCAGTGGAAAAGTTCTCGAACTAGTTACTAGAATGTTCCAGGACTTATTATGAGACATTGCAGAGGAAATGCTCTTTGTCGTGGCCAGGAAATTCTCAGCTAAGAGATTCCATTAAGGCAGGGGCTAAAAATCGACCAAGATGAGTAAGTGTACAAATTCATCTATGTATTAAGTTCGGTGCATCTCTGGGTGTTTTTAGCCATTAAAAGCAACATTGGTTAACATCCAGTGATAATTAAAAATATTCTTTTTGTTTTCCCACCAGGTCTGAAAGTTGTGTGAGAATGTTCAGTGGAGGAAGGTGTATTGCAGTGGTATCAGGTGTCAGCTGTTTTTAGTGGTATCAGGTGTCAGCTGTTTATAGTCATCATAGCAGATTAGGGTTTCAGAAGAAAAGAAAAAAAAAAATCCTGATGCGTCAGTATGAGATGAGAGGAATTTGAAAGGAGCTGTTTGGGGAGAGTTGAGGGAGACCTGATGTAAGGCAGACAGGTTTGATGGAACAGACTGAGTTCTAATCTACAGTCAGGATTTATTTAAAGAGTTATTTAATATACAATTATAAGGAATTAACAATGAAAATGTATTTCTAGTCACATTGATTATGATAGTCTACCTCCAGAGTTAACTTGTTTTTATTATTTTTGAAACCCAAATATTGATTTGCATTTATAATATATTCATAAAAAATATTAATATATGAAGGATTTCAATTCTCATGCCACACAAGGACATATTCATTACTAAACAGTAGATATCATTAAGAACCAACTAGCTCGAACTAGCTTGTTTAAATTATTTCACAACATTAAATGTACCTAACATTTATTTAAACTATGAAAAAAAAAACAATGTATTTGGAAAAGTCCTGTGGTATAAGAGGAGTAAAAGATTTGTGGAGAAACTGTTCTAGGAAAATAATCACTTATAAATACTTTTCTATAACAGCAGCACACTGTTTATTTGATACTTTGCAAAACCAAATAGTGGTGAACAGGATAGTTCATTGCTGGAGGCTTTAACTCCAGTTACATACAGGACCTCAACTGTTTGAAGACCAAAGCCAGCTGATTGAACATCGATGGGATGAGAAGGTGACTCCTGCTCAGTATGAGTAAAAACCTGCTGTGTCATCAGCCCTTATGTGGATAACAAACATTAAAGGCTTTTTTTTTTTTTAACAAGTAATCACCTAGTGTAAAAAAAAAAAAAAAAAGTAAAGAAATGCAAATTGCAAAAGTCTCTTTGGTAAGTTCATTTATGTATCCAAGTAGGAATAATAATATTTTTAATTAATTGAATAGATATGTTAAATGAAAAACCCATGAAATAGAAGTGGCTGTAATGTAGTGATGTAAGGCATTCAAGAAATCAGCAGTCTGTCCACACACTTTCCACACCTCTGCAATGATGATGATGATGATGATGATGATGATGATGATTAGTAGTAGTAGTAGTAGTAATATTATGAACATACCAGAAGTGTCTTTAGTTTAAATTTTTAATTGACTAAACTTGTTTACATTTGCATATTGTCGGTTGATGGACTGCTGCTCTCTCTTCAGGGTGGGGTGTATTCAGTGCCCATTGTGACTGATGGCACATGGACGGATCATTACACTACATGTCTGTAGCATTCAGCATGACCCCTACTGACTGGGAGGACCACCCCTGCCCCCAACACACACATACATACACACATGCACACAAGATAATATAGATAAAAGTTACAGATATAGTTCCGTACTTTTTTTTTTTACATTTTAACTACAATTTTATCTTATTCAGAATTAACTCTTTTTAAGATTTCTCCTAAACTGACTCTTCAAACTTCAGTATGACACTTTTTTTATTATTTAAAATTTAGTATAAGTTGACTTTTTAATATAAAGGTGACATATTTTTACTTGAACTGAATTTATTTAGAGTTAATCAGGAAATGGTTTCTACATTAAAAAGAGCCATAGTGACTCTCTGATCTATGTACACATCGCAAGAACGACTCAAGGCAGGAGAACCCAGAGGACAGAAGACACTGCTATATGGAACAAAGTGCTCTTTTTATTCACCTTTTCTTTGGATCTGAGCTCCAGAGGGGCTCAGCAGAAAATGTAAGGGCTTGCACACAGTCACAGTACAAAAAAAAGTTTGTTACTTTTTTATTCTTTTGCAAACTACTAGCTGTCCTGTTACATGACACCCAACACACATCAAACAGCGGTACTGGCAGAAACAGACCCACTTTGACATGGTTAAGTAATTAGCGGTGCTGTAGGGTGTGCTGTAACTGGTTTTACAGGTGTTGCAGGTACAGTATTAAGGTGTTCTGTGTACAACTTTAAACATATCTCTCAAGGATGTATTCAGCTTATCTCATGGACTTTTGCTACTTTTTGTACATGAAATAAGACACTGTAGCAGAAATCAATATGATCCAGACATAAAAGACTCAATCATGTTAGTGATGGCCATCTTTTTATCACTTCTTTGCAGAATCTGTTACTGTTTAAGATGGTTGCGAAAAATGTATTTTAATCTGTTAATCTTAACCTGAGTACATTTTAATGTAACTAATCTTTAATAAAATTATGAAATTGGTAAATTTGAGTTCTGCATTAAGTAAAACTTTAGAGTGTTTTATATCCCATTTTCCATTTTTACATCATGATCCTTTTAAAACTGGAAATTATTGTTCAGATATCTGTCTGCATGTTCGGTCAAAGAGTAGCATCAGGGTCATTCCTGTGACTTTACTAGAACCTGCTGAAACATTCTGAAGCTGTTTTTTTTTTTTTTTTTTTTTTTTTTTTTGCATAAGATTTCACAGACTAAAATTAAGAAACATATGGATTATTACCATATCGAAACTAACTCATTATACATGATGATATAACATTGTATAATTTTTTAGTGGCAGGAACATACTGTATATTTATTTAAAGCTAAAATTTCAATTAATTAATTAATTGTTATTTAATAGTGACTCTTTTGTGCATGGATGGATGTTTTTTTTTTGTAGTCTACTACTGATAACAGCAATGTTAGTCTGTGAGCTTCCAGAAAAGTGCTAGCGCTGGCTAGTTCATTTATTGGTTCTCAATTTCTACAGATCTACGAAGTAGGGGAGAACAAATGCACAGAACCCAATGCTGTATTCTGTTTATTCCATGCAGTTATGCCAATAAACTCTCCAGACCTGCAACAAATCCTGTCTCCAGTGAATTGACGATAACACAACGCAGATCGTAACAGCGGTGCAGAGCAGACCGGTTACACAAGGATTCATACAATTTATTGATGAAGTCATCAGGAATAGCAGAGAAAGCAGTCCTGCATGCCTCCCAGAGGTCATTAATATTCTTTGGTTTCGTCTTCCATGCTTCCTCTTTCATCCTACTCCACATATGCTCAATGATGTTCTTCTCTGGTGACTGGGCTGGCCAATCCTGGAGCATCTTGATCTTCTTCGCCTTGAGGACCTTTGATGTGAAATGGAAGTATGCGATGGAGCACCATCCTGCTGCAGAATTTGCCCTCTTTTATGGTTGGGAATATAAGAGGTAGCTAAGATTTCTTGGTATTTTAGACTATTGGTGTTGCCCCCATACTGGATGTAACCCCAGACCATGACTTTCCACCACCAAACTTCACTGTTTTTTGGGTGAATCTAGGATCCATGCGAGCTCCAGTAGGTCTCCTGCAATATTTGTGGCGACTGTGGTGTAATTCAACAGAAGATTCATCTGAAAAATCCACCATCTGCCACTTTTCCAGCATCCATCCTTTTAGCAGGCTGTGGGCCTTGGCAAATGCCACACGGTTTTTCAATTGTCTTTTGTTTAGTGCTGGCTTCTGGGCACTGATTTGACCATGGAGGCTTTTTCTAGAAAGAATCTGGCAAACTGTTCTGGTTGACACAGGGACTTCAGGTGACCAGGTCTCGTGGAGCTCTGCTGCAGTGGAAAATGGGCCGGCCTTGGATTTTTGAGCCGACAAACGGTCCTCTCGAGCAGTTGTCTTGCGGGGTCTGCCTGACCTGGGCTTGTCAAAAACATCTCCAGTCTCCTCAAATCGTTTTTTTTAATCCTCTGAACTTGACGCTGAGACACATTGAAGGTGTCTGCCACATCAGCAGTGGATCTGGTTTTCAGCCTCTTGATAATCAACACTTTAGTCTCTTTAATCTTGCGCATGTTTGCAGAGGTCTAGGTGCAGTTGATGTGAAGGTCTAGTGTACTGGGGTACCTTTTATACAAACCTGAGACCTAATTGATCCATCATAGTCACGGGTGAAGCTCATATGACAAGGTGACAAGACTTATGTCTTTGCTAAAATTGACTCAATGGGCTTCACCAAGCTGAGAATATTAGAATACTTTTTTGACAGTTTCGTTTTGCACTGAAAAATTAGTACAAAAGCTGTTGGGATTAAAATGAGCCATTTCTTTTTAAAAAATCTTGAATAGAAATATATTTCAGCGGCACTTCAGGTCAATTTGTACACAAGCGACAAGACTTTTTTCAGGGACTGTAGAATATTAGTAAAGTCAAAATATCTTAATTTATTGCTAAACATGAGTGTTAAATATACTGTAGGTCAGTTTTGGTTTTGGTTTCTTGCCTTTCCTTACCAATGTCACCTTACTGAATATCTCTATATACTATACTCTATATATCTATATATACTGAATATATCTTTAAAAAAGGGGGGGGGGGGATTTCCGTGTTCTATTGATTCTGCTTTGGGTAGTACCTTACACACTGCCAGGCACAAATACCTGGAGGCTGGAGGCCAGTAATATGACACATCTCACATGCTCTATTTGTAACAGTGGTTTCAGTGTCCTTTACCTTTCATTCGTTTATTGTCATTCTCTCTTCCTGATTGCTGGCCTTAGGTCCACTTAACTACAATGTTGTTAAAAATTTTCCAGCCCCTGAATCAACTCAGAGCTCCTTTGGTCTTAGAGCAAATCTTTGGTACACCATCACCTAAAGCACTCATAACACCTTCAGTGAAACTTAAACTTCTTTCCTTGCAGGTGTGCACAACTGCTTTTGTAGAAGGTGGACACTAACATACATAATAGTTCTGTGTGTGTGTGTGTGTGTGTGTGTGTGTGTGTGTGTGTGTGTGTGTGTGTGTGTGTGTGTGTGTGTGTTTCTCCCTTGATTTTCCTTTGTAAGTTACTTTTAACTTATCATAAAAAAAATAAAATAAAATACAGAGTTCTACATGTGAGAAACAAGAGCAGTGGTGGCTCAATGGTTACATACTCATGGAGAAAATAAATTACATACATTTATTACAAAATTGATTCATGTGAAAAAAAAAACAAAAGTCTGATTTCATACAAAAATCTGTGCTACTTCAGAAGACTGCAAAAATGTTCTGCGTTCAACGTTCATGTTTACAAAGTTAATGTAGAATGAAGATTCTGATTGTGTCTCTGATTGTTTACTTCTATCATGTCTTGCCTTGGCATTGTCACTCTTGGCCTTCAGCCTTGAGGCGATCAGTTGTTCGGAAACTGTTCCATAACCTGAAATCCAAAATAGCAAAAGCAAAAAGGGCTTTCTGTTTTTGATTGTGGCAGGATTGCTGAGCTGCACAAGCAAGAGCTCTCGCAACGCAGCATTGCTGCTGAGGTTGGACGCAGTAAGACAGTCATTTTAAACTTCTTAAAAGTTCCTGAGAGTTATGTGACAAAAAAATTTAATGGTAGACCCACTGAGCTGGAGGATACGACGGGCTGTCCGTGAAGGAAAATGGACCCAAAATGAAGGCCCTTACTGATGCTGACTGCAGCCCAACAACCATAAAACAGAATCTGCGAGAGAAGTGCCTAAAGAAGGAAGAGATTTTTATTCTCGGACAAGAAAAAGATTAATCTGGGTGGTCCTGATGGATTCCAACAATATTGGCATGACAAGGAGATCCTACTGGAGATGTTTTCTACGTAGCACAGTGGAGGAAGCTTCATCATGATCTGAAGTGCTTTTTCCTTCAGTGAGAAAATGGGGCTTCAGGTTGTGTAGGGGCGTCAAACTGCTGGCTACGTGGACATGTTGCAGCAGGCATCCCTCTTGACTGAGGGCCCTTCTTTGGAATAAAATAAAAATAGCTCAAGCTCAGTCAGATTTGTTGGAGAGCATCTGTGAACAGCAATTTTCAAGTCTTACCAATAGGATTTTGGCCTGGACTTTGACTAGGTCCTTATAGCACATGAATATGCTTTAATCGAAACCATTCCATTGTAGTTTTAGCTGTAAGTTGATGATTGTTGTCCTGCTGGAAGCTGGATCTCCACCCCAGTCTGAAGTCTTTTGCAGACTCTAACACAGTTTTCGTCTAACATTGCCCTGTATTTGGTTCCATCCATTTCCCCATGACTCTGACCAGCTCCCCTGGTCCCTGCAAAAAAAAAAAAAGGTTCCCCACAACATGATGCTGCCACCACCATGCACAGTTTTAATTTTCCGCCACACATAGCATTTTACATTTGGGCCAGATAGTTAAAATTTGGTCTCATCTGACCAGACCACCTTCTTCCACATGTTTTCTGCCTCCCTGGCTTGTCACAAACTGCAAATGGCAATTCTTAGGGCTTTCATTCCACAATGGCTTCATTATTGCATGAAGGCCAGATTTGTGAAGTGCACGACTAATATATGTCCTGTTGACAGATTCTCCCATCCGAGCTGTGGATCGCTGCAGCTCCTCCAGTGTTACCACTGTCCTCTTGGCTGCTTGTTTTTTTAATACTCTCCTTGCCTGGCCTGTCAGTTTAGGTGGACTGTCATTTCTTGGTAGGTTTGCATCTTGTGCCATACTTTTCATCATTTTCAAATGATGGATTGAACGGTGCTCTGTGAGATGTTTAAAGCTTGGGATATTTTTGACAAAATGTGGAAAAGTTCATGAACACTTTTGCACTGCACTGTATATCTGCAGTCTGAGGAATGGAAGACAAAAAAAAAACAGTAAGAAGAAGAAATAAAAGATCTTATCAATAGGAAGTACAATTATAGAATATTGTCCTGGTCTGACTGTTTTTTGTAAATAGCTGTTGGAGTGATTCAGCAGTTTCTCGACCGTGAAGACAATGACGCAAGTTCTTTTGTCAGGAATTAGGGAATGTTCTAACCGGTTATACGGCACCTGTTTTAGTTTTCATCCTTTTATCTTGCTGTCATCTCAGTTCGTGCAGAATTTGTTAAGCCCTAGTTGACTCTTTAGGACTGAAAATTACATCATCAACATCATTTTATATCAGTTTCTAGATCTTAAATCTGCAGTGCAAGACAGACTGAGAACTATAAAATAAAAGAGATCTGAGTGCTAATTCACCACTGAGGATTTTGCTGTCTACAATCTGTGATATCTGCCATAGGACCTGAATGAGTGCGTTAATACTGTACATGCACCCGAAAGACCATGAAAGCTGCTGTTACAAGAAATACAACATAGTAGTAAAAGTCTTATTAGTTAATCTGATAAATTAATTAGTTACTTTTATTTTTAGGCTATTGTTTAAATACTGCTTAGTCAAGGCCCCTTGTACTTGTGCTACTCATACTATCCTGCACACTCCTGCCACCGAGATGGAATACTTACCACATATCACTTTGGATGACATTGATTTTCTTCCTACAATGAACGTTCCATTAAACTTTGTATTTCTACTGTTCAAGTACCAACTTAATAGCACATTTAAGCTGGAATACATTAAGTTTCACTGTAAGCATACAACAAAATAACCTGGACAGAGAAGTTAAACTTAAAATGGCCGTGGTACTTGAAGAAATGTAGAATTTAGTGATTTTCAGTTATAGTCATTTCCTGTACTGCATACTGACACACCAGGGAGAGAAGCACTTATGAAAGACGAGGTGAAAGATAGTTACACCACACACCTTTTACCACAATGTCTGCAGTCAGAGAAGTGACTAGAATCAAAATAATTGATATGCATTAATGAGCTTCAAGTCAAAGTTGAAGTTGTTGGATTGCCACCGTCGCCCTCGGCTTGCTCATCAGGGACAATCTCACAATCTCATTATTATCTAAACACATTTTTTCTCACTCATACACACTTCCATAAATTTTCTTTTCATTTTGTGAAGCTGCTTTGAGACAATGACCGTTGTTAAAACATGACAGAACACAATTCAGAGAGCTTTTTTTTTTCTTCCTGTTTATATATATATAAATATATGGAAATGACATATTAACCAATTATATATATTGACCAATGGCAACAATGACAATTCACCTTTTAAATGATCAGAATTATGTTACAAATAGTTAAAGATTTTATTAAATAAAAAGAACAAAGGATAGAAAAAAAGGAAAACAAACCAGGTATATATTTTAAAAATTACACAATACACACACACACACACACACACACACACACACACACACACACACACACACACACACACTGCATACGTATTAGCACATTGAGATCAGGTGAAAAGCTTAGGATGAATCAGCGGAAAGACACACCGTGGTTTCATCAGCTCACTGCTTTTAAAACTTCCTCGGCTGACATGGTGCTCTCAGACACAACACAGCTTAAGAGTTACCGTGGTCACTACAGGCAACAGCCTGTGTGTCTTACATACAGGTCATGGAAGTGGTTGAGACCTGCAAACAGCAAGGTCCGTTATGTTGAGAAAGCCTGAGCCATATACCCAGACTTCAGCTAAGATTCACACACATAAATAGACACACACAATTTAAGATTGTTTGAGTGAAACCGAGTAGCCTATTAAGGTATTCAGCTCTTTATCCTTGACATGGTGCAGGTCTGCTTTTTCAGAAACACTGAGCCTGTGCCTTCATTGGGGACTACCATGAGTGAATGGTGACAGGTGTCCCCTTATTAATGCATAACTTTTAGTGATTCATTTATTGTTATGAGGCATTAGTTGGTTGTTAGGTGTTGTAGTGGTGCTTCATGTAATGACTGCCAACTGAACAATCTATATTGAATTAGGTGTGAGCAGAATAAATAATAATAATAATAATAATAATAATAATAATAATAATAATAATAATAATAATAATAATAATAGAATCACCTTGCTAAACATACTAGAGTTTGATAAAAACCTGTGAAAACTCTACCTGAAGAAATGTCTTTACAGACCAGGGCCCCTATTTACTAAACATTTCAGAGTAGGAAATCACTCCTGAATGGCCAAAAATTCTCAGAATGACCCCATTTTGGTCCTACTTTCAGAAGTAGGAATAAGAGCTATTTATCAACATTCTTGGTCCACGAGTCCATGCATCTATACATTTTGTCTGTGTGCATATAGATTTCACACAACTTCCACTGATTTCACCATTTCACTTTTCCAAAAACCTGTAAATCTACAACATCCACTATAACACGCAACCTACTTTGTGGCTCTCGGTGTCATAAAAAGTGATGTCACACATTTCCTTGGTGCAGTCCTACTCTCCACCTAAAGTAAGAGTAGGATCCTTCATAAAAATCATCCATTTATTTTATTTTCTACTCTAAGGTAGGAATATTTTGAGGCCGATTCCTTAGTAAGTACGGCCCAGCTCTGTAGCTGGTCTCTTTTCTGATGATCTGCTGATGAGTTGTATGCCACCTGGCCAAATGGTTCCTAGTGGAATGAAATATAACCTTAAACTGCAACCATAACCTGTACTGCAATACTGGCCCCATGAAAAAAAATGTTAAAAGGATGTAGGAGTTGAGCAATGATTTTGTTTAACAACAATGCAATGTCACATTTCTGCAAAATCCTCAAAAGGCAAAAGCAAGTGTCATTGGATAGGTTCCTTGTTATAAGTCATGCAAAAAGAAAAGATTTCAGTGAGCCAACAGATACCAGTGATTTCATTAGTGATAGTGAAAGTCATCCTACATAATAACCCCCTCCTCCACCTCCTCCTACTCGCCTCCCCTTTCTGTCTCATCTCCCTCGCACAAGCCACGATTCTTTTTAAATATAAAGTGCAGGTTCATTTGTATTATTTTTACTTTCTATTTTGTATTAATTATTTTTATATGCATATTTTTTGGTTGTGAAACGAATCACCCGTTATAGTCCATTTAGTCATCCATCCAGTTTCCATTATTTATTAGGGGGGAATTTGCTTTGATATACAAGTGCTTGATATTAGAAAGCACATTTCCAGAACAAATTATGCTCGCAATCCAAGGTTTATCTGTATAACCATGTCAGTTTCACCATGGCATTATTAATTTCACCAAGTCATTATTTACTTAACAAAAATCAACCCAAAAAGGAAAAAAAGCATTTATGTATTTTTACACAATGCCAAGAGTGAAAAACATAATATACATATGGTCTTAGAGAAGCTATTGCTGATGCATATCAATGTGGAAAGGGTTAAAAATTATTTCCAAACAATTTTAGGTTTAATATTCTACAGTGAGAAAGCTTATTCACAATGGAAAAGCATCCAAGACATTTACCAATCTTCTAAGGAGTGGCTGTCCCAGCCTATTTACTTTAAGGGCAGACTGTGCCAAGCTCAGAGAAAAACAAAACAAACCCAAGAGCAACACCCCAGACGCTACAGGCCTCACTGAGCATGTTAAATGTTAAATACTGAATAAGTACTGTTTGGTTACAAGGGTTGCCAAAGGGCAGAGGGGATACGTTGACTGTCTAAAAAGAACATTCAAGCATGACTGAGGTGTGCAAAAATGCGGATGAACAAACCACAGGACTTTTGGAACAATTCCCTAAGGACAGATGAGAGTTGTTTGGTCATAATACCCAGCGCCATTTTTTGTACAAACCAAACAAAGCATTTCAGCAGAAACAAGCATGGCAGCATGGCAGTGGAGGGGTGATGATTTGAGCTTGTTTTGCAGTCCTGGGAAGCTCTAGTGCTGAGGGTCAGGGAAGCTTTAATATGTCTGAAATCCACTCAGGTTGGCTGGGTCCAATAGTCTAACTATAATCTACAAATTACATTTTAACATAATTTTATGTCCAGATAAGTTAGTGCTGCTTGTAGAAGGTGTAAGGTGGTATCATCGGTCAATCAATTTGGACAGTATATAAACTGTAATGGGTCCAGTGAATCAGGTAGTGAGGAAATGATCAGTCTTTCAAAATACTTCATCACAACTGAGGCCAAGGCTACAGGGTGATAGTCATTGGGGAAGTCAGGTTGAGGTTTCTTTGGGACAGGAACAATAATGGACTATTTGAAGCTTGTGGGGATTACTGGTTGTATCGAGGAGAGGTTAAATATTACCATGAACACATGAGCTAATTGGTCAATGCAGGCTTTGAGGACTCGACCAAATGCATTTAAAATTTTGCCATTATCCTTCTGTCTGCTGCCACTAACGCTACTAGTACTGTTAACATCATTAGCAAGTTAGCTCTGTTGGCCACAGCCCCGAAGTGCGCATAGAAGGTGGTCAGTGCATCTGCCAGGGACACGTTCCTGTTCATCGTTCTGTATGTTGGTGTTTTATAGTCCTTAATGTTCTATAGTCCATTATCCTTAGTCAGCAAAGTCAGGAAGTCGGGCAGGCAGAAAATAGGGTGTGGACTTGTCATGAGCAGGCACATTAAAGGGAAATGACCCATGTTATATATTCATCATAATGAGACTGTCTGTGGTTGTCCAATATATATGTACAGTACAGACCAATTGTTTGGACACACCTTCTCATTCAAAGAGGCTGAATTTGAATTATGGAAAGAAAAAAGCAGCTAAGTGGAAAAAAAAAACGAGTGGCATCATTACTTTAAGAAATGAAGGTCAGTCAGTCCGAAAAATTGGGAAAACTTTGAAAGTGTCCCCAAGTGCAGTCACAAAAACCATCAAGCGCTACAAAGAAACTGGCTGACATGCGGACCGGCCCAGGAAAGGAAGACCGAGAGTCGCCTCTGCTGCGGAGGATAAGTTCATCCGAGTCACCAGCCTCAGAAATCACAGGTTAACAGCAGCTCAGATCAGAGGGCAGGTCAATACCACACAGAGTTCTAGTCTCTAGAACAACTGTCAAGAGGAGACTGTGTGAATCAGGCCTTCATGGTAGAAGATCTGCTAGGAAACCACTGCTAAGGACAGGCAACAAGCAGAAGAGACGCGTTTGGGCTAAAGAACACGAGAAAGAACACAAGAAAGAAAACTCGCTGAATGAGAAGGGGTGTCCAAACTTTTGCTCTGTACTGTATATATACAGCATATGGAAAGAAACCATACAGGTATGGCACATTCATCTATTAGCTTTTTTTGTATTGTGATAGGTGATCTCTTTCATTGTTGTGCTGTTGAGTGTTTATTGGGAAATGTTCTGGGTGTTCCTTGGTATTGGGCTTAGTCATTTTAGGCATTGTCTCTGTGGCGTTATTATTCACTCAGGCTTTATTTATTTATTTATTTTGAATATAGTGCTGGGTGGTTGTTAAATGCTAGGCTGAATGTTTTTTTTTTTTTTTTTTTTGGCTCAGTTCTTTTATGTTGGGATGAGTCCTCAGGTATTGTACTGGGTGATCGTTGAGTCTTGTGTGGGGAGGTGATTAGATTTTGTGTTGGCTGAACCTCGGGTATTGTGCTCAATGTTTTTTTTTTTTTTTTGGTGTTGCAGTAAGTGACGTTTGGATATTGTGTTGCAATTCCTTTGGGAATTGCTCTGAGGCACCTTTGGGTATTGTGCTGGGTGGTCTCTTGCTGTTGTGTTCGGTGGTTATTGATCATTGTTGTAGGTGGGTCTTTAGTGTTGGGCTCAGTCATTTGAAGTTTTGAGTGCTTCCATCAGTGGTGTTTGTGCATTAGGCAAGGTGTTTTTTGAATGTTGGTTGAGTGCTCCTTGGTTTTTTAAATCAGTTCTAAATTACTGTTGGGCTGGGTGGCCCTTGACCATTGTATTGGGTGACTTTTGGGAACTGTGCTGTTTGATCTTAGAGTGTTGGGCTCATGTTTTTTTATGCCAGAGGGCTTTGTACTCTTTGAGTGTACTGAAAGAAAATCTTATACAATGTATTTCAATATTTAATGTTTATGATTAAAAATATTGTACTGATAATGTAATATTTACTGATTTATTTATTGTGAAATGGTAGTATCAGTGGTGACATGGTAATATCACCAGTATTTCTAGATACGGATGTCAATGATGAGTGACACATGTGACAAAAAAAAGTAGTTCAGCAAGCCATAGGCTATTGGCTAACAAAGCCTAATTTGAATCAAAATAGTACACATGCCAAACAGTTATACATTCACATTTCAAACGCTTTTCAATAATTCTTCTGATTGTGAAAAGCACTATACAAATTAAATTGAATTGAATTTAATATATTTAAAAATGTTAACTGTAATAATCATTATTTTTCTTATATTCCCTTTTAAAACAATTTCACTTATTGAATGTATTTTATACTGGATGTTGCTCCTATGTTGGGTGGTTGATGAGTGAGTGAGTCTTACCCTGCATACCCACAAGGAGCAGATCGTGGATGTTGTGTGTGTGACCTGAAGCTGTGACCTCAAATGGGCAAAGTGTGAGTCCTTACAATATAGACTCTAAATGTGTTTGTTCATTGACAATTTCAATACTCTCAGCAAATTTACATTGTGTGGAAACCACAAAAGACAAACATGGACAAAAAAGTGGCTGCGAGGCTATGGGGGGGTATGGCTTGTCATTTTTACCACAAGAATTGGAGGAATATGCATATAAGCATTTATACGAGTTTATTGTTTACACTGAAAGACATTAAAAAAAATAAAATAAAATTGGACATGCCAGAAATCCATTCGATCATCCGGGGGCCAGATGATTGTTCCTTTGGGTGAGTAATTGGGCACCAGGTCCCTGTAAGAAACTTGAGAGAATCCTAGTTAATTTTAGCGAGCTACACCTTTTCATCGTAGTTGTATGAACAGACACCAAATGCTTTGCTCAGTTTTGTCAAATGCTTTCAATAAAAGTCCACAGAGAAATGTTCTACTACTACTACTATTAATAATAATAATAAAACAAGTTTTCCTAAAATGGAGCTGGAATGCCGTGCTTGATACCCTGTGTTATTTCCAGTCAAGCCCTTTAAAATGAAGTATTTTTTATGTTTAAAAAAAAAAAAGCTTAGAATCCACTTTTAAAACCTGTTCATATTGATTTCATTTAGCAGTGGAATTTGGGAAGCCCCAGAGCGGGTTTTTTTTATTTTTTTTTTACCCCGCCTAGAAGACAAAGCTAACACTCGTGACGCAGGAGTTGAGACAGTTTGCGAAATCCCAAGGTATTATAACAATAACACAGCACACATGTAGTTACAACACAAATGGAGGTAACTGCTTTTGCCTTTACATTATGTCACCTCTCACCATAATGCACCTGCTTGAAGTCAAAATGTTAGAAAATAAAACATGATTACTATAGATATTTGGATAATTAACCTTAAACTCCATCCTTTTTTTTTTTTTAAGTCTTGTGATGTTTTTAGACTGGGTAAAAATCCCCATGTTTGTCACCTGGCCAGGTGAGGCTCCGCCCCCTGTAGGAAGATCACAAAAGGAGGATGCAGTCGGTTTGAGACTGGCAGCTCTAACCCTATACACTTCTTCTCAAAGCCACACCTGTCTGCTAACCAAGGTAAGTTTTCTCTTACACTAAAACCTGGAGAAAAAAAAAACTTGTTTTGAGACGACATACGCAATGTGAGTTGCTTTTAAAATGCTTTGAGTGCTCAGTATGTTCTACAGATTTCTTGGCTAGTGGTGCTGCAAGTCAGGTGTTTCTTTGGCCTTGTGCTGTAGGCTGTTTAAACACTACATGCTTTATCATGTTCTTCTTGTTTTTTCTTCTCCTTTTGAACGATGCCTTATTCTTATCTGTCACTACTAACAAATGTGTTGTTTCCTCACTGTGCTTTTATTCTTTACTTTATCCACTTGGTCACAACTTAATTCTACCAAAGATATTGCCATCATGTAGTTAAGAAAGAATAGGGGATTGTTTCCCCCAATGTATATATAAATTATTGGATTTTTTTTTTTTTGATGGTTCTTATATTAGCACTTACAGTGAGAATATTTTAGAACTGTTTTCTCTCTTTCACTCACACACACTCACACACTCACACACACTCACACACACACACACACACACACACACACACACACACACACACACACACGGGGCAAAAACATTTAGACTATGACGCTTTGTCTCCCTTAAATGATTTATTATTGGATTTAAATGTGTTTAACCTTCTCCCACAGTAAGGAAGTTCAAAGCCAATGAGGGGATTATGACCATAAGTTTACAGGGACAGTTTAAAATGTCAAATGTCTAAGCACAGGCAAAGTATGATTCAGTGTTTGGTGAACATGACTAAATTCATCAAATATCTAAAACATATTCTCTGCATCTGGATTAGCAACATGTAACGCCATTATACAACACAGGAATGATTTAATTGGGAACTGAACTATCCAGCTCTGTCTAAAATAATGTAGACATTTTGAAACATCATGAAAAACAAAAACATGCACTATTATTATTATTTTTTTTACAACCATTATGATTTTATTTAGTAATCCCCATAACCATTAAAAAGGTGATCACCTGTCAAACTTTGTAAAATTTGTACGATTTTGCTTTTGCTAATCATGATGTTTCTACTCTTTAATCCTATTTGTTTGTGTAGATGAGATTTTTTCTTCTGCTCCTGGGGTGTGTGTGGGTGTGTGAAAGTTACCCTAATGGTCAGGTTTCAACCAGTTGTGATAATATGACTCCTTCTCATGGAACATCGGCTCAGACTAGTTCACCTCCGTACACGGTCACCGCCAACACCGGCAGCTATAAACAAGGAGACACCATCACAGGTAAGACACAATGTTTACCCTGAGTCCACACAATCAAGTGGGACATTTAAATGGACATTTTCTTGACCCTATGTGAACTGAAGATTCATTTAATTCATTTAATTCAGTTACACACAATCCCTAATTACAAGTGTATGAAGATATTATGATAATTTCAAGCTTGTGAGTGAGTTGAAAAGCTCCTTGGTGCATCTGGTGAGTGGATGTAGTCAGTACATTTAGCGAAACAGCAAAGCTAGTATGAAGCCCTGCAAGTAACATTATGTCTAGTATTGAGCTGGTCCAAAACAGTGATGCTTTGTGTGACTCCTTTCTTCAGTTTCGGATACACTCTGACCCAGTCCTCCATTGGCTCTTGCCAAAGTTGCTCAATCCTTATGTTAGTCTATTTTTTTGCCTCCACCGTCTGGAACTAAATATTCTCTGACTGTCTAGTATATCTCATCCACTTTCAAGCGCCATTATCATGAGATATTGTAACTGCAACTACTGTGAAAATAGCCAAATTGTGATGGCTAGACAAGATTGGTCAGATAAAATCCAGAACTGCGGGTTTTGTGGGATGTTCCCAGGCTGCAACGGTCAGGACATACCAAAAGTCATTGAAGGAAGGACCCACTGAACTGGCAACAGTCATGGGTGACCAAGGCTCACTGCTGCAAATGGGAAGTCAATCCTGGCCTATGTAGTCTAATCCAATAGAAGAGCTTCTGTAGCTCAAACTGCAAAAAAAAAAAAAAAAAAAAAGTTTAATGCAGCTTCTGAAAAAAAGTGTGTTAGGACATGCATCATGTTCTGGTGGTGTTACGATATTGAGTTTATTTGTTATTTTGTGTCTGGTTATGTGCACTTTGTCTCTGCTGGTGGGGGGGAGGGGGGGTGTGTGTGTATCTTCCCTTGTTGTTGCAGGTCCCCGCCCTCTTCAGTGTGCCTGCAATCTGTTGGTTGCTGCCCTGCCTGTCCTTTGTTGGTCCCGCCTCCTGCCGGATGATTGGGTGTCCAGGAGACCCAGAGGCCTTCAGACCACAATACTACAGACCGTGTCTTTGCTTACTGTTTTTCCGATGACTATTTGTAAAATTGTATTGTGTATGAACTTCTGCTACGTTTCTGCTACTTCCACTTCGTTTTTATGTTTGCCCTTGTTTGGTTCTGGTTGCCTGGGTGTAAATCCGTTTTGTATATATTTGCATATAGTTTTGTAATAAATGGCTTAGTAGGGAGTCGACGCTATTTTGTTTTGTGTTTTCTCTTGGTTTGTGGTTAGTAAGGGTAAGGGAAGAATTTTGTATTTCTTTTTCTTTAGTTTTGGTGCAGGTTAGTTATTTCACGTTGGTACTAGGTAGAGGGCATTTTGTTTATTGTTTCGGCCTTGTCGGCTTCTGAAGCTCACAGCCACCTTTTGGGGATTTGCTTGTTCACCTTTTGTAAGTAAACACGCACTTCTGGTCTCACCCCCCCTTTTAACTTTTTTTTTTTTTCTTTTTCATTCCTGTTACGGCTCGACCTAGACCGGGGCGTAACAGTGGCAAAAGGGGGATCTACTCAGTATGAGGCAGGGGGTCATAAAGTCATGGCTATTGTAATTTATTTTTATAAGTAATTATGATTTCAATTAGTTAATTTTTGAAGATGTACAGTAAAGTTGCTAACATAAAAAAAGCAAACAACCAACAAAAAAACTATCAAACAAACAAATGTGTGACCACTAAAAATTATTCATTGTTAACAAGCAATAGAACAGATCATCTGTTACTTTAATACACACCTTAAACTAAGAGCATGTCACTAACACCCCTGATCCTAACATCTCAAGGGCATTTGATATTTAAATGTATTTTCTTTAAACACATTTTTAAAAAGTTTGTCTTGGTGGCCAAAGCAAATGAACCACTACGAATCCCTTTGCAGTGACTCTGAGTGCAACCTCGGGAAGTTTTAAGGGGTTTCTCCTGGAAGCGAGGCAGGTGGGAGGCAACAGCGCTGTTGGTTCCTTCAGTCTGGTGGGATCCACCTCCCAGCTCCTGACCTGCTCTGGAGTGTCTGTAAGTTTCCTTCAGGAGATCATTTCACACATGCTACACAATCATTTAATTAGTAAGTTATGGTGACGGGAAGATAAACGGATATAATTTTTTGGGCCGGCCTTTAGAGCTCTGCGGTTTCCCATACATCATCCACATCAAAAACACAAATCCAAAGTAAATGGACTGCGCCGACATCGGTCAACCTCGGCAACATTGAGTTCAGGTGAGAGTGCTGCTTTCTGATTCGATTTCTGATTTGGTTGTTAAACAAGATATTCGTTTAGATGTCAAACACTGCACTTGTATAATTTTCAAATACATAAGAAATAAAAAATACTGTTGTAATATAAAGGGTCCTATTCCTCTTTTTGCACAGCAGTTTGGAAACTATTTAATTAATTTATTTATTTATTTTTGACCGACTATTTTTTTTCCGTTTTATATTTATACTGAATATTGTGAAACTCTTTTCAGACCTAACTTTTTTTTTTCTCATTTAAGCTGTAGCAGCTATAAACCGTAACTCACCACCTTCACCAGCTCATCTGTTTTTCTCTACTTCAATGTTCATAAGACTAAAGGGGGGAAAAAAATCATAGATTGTCATGTTACCAAGTAACACCTTTGTCCTAAAGAAGCTTTTTTAGGTGTAACCTGAAAACCTGGTTACACATTTACCCCTGACTGCTATACCTGAAAACTTGGTACTGACAAGAGAATCCTTAGAAATGTTTAATAAATTACAGTGGAACCTTGGATTGTGAGTAACGCAGTTTGCGAGTGTTCAGCAAAACGAGCAAAGATTTTAAATAAAATTTGACTTGAAAATCTAGCAAGTCTTGGATTAAGAGTATCGAGTATCATGTATCACGCATGCGCTTCTTGTTTTGACACAGAGAGTCACGTGATCACAACTGAGCCAACAGTTTTTCTTTCTCTTGAGCTGTAGAATTGTGGGTAATCGTCTCCTCTGCTGGGTCTTAAACTGGTCTCTTCCTGGTATAATCAACGCCTCCCTCTCTGTTTCAGCATGTCGTTAGTCCTCTGTGCGTGTGTGCGTGTAATTTGTCTTAGATTAAAGTCTAAGAAGCGCAATCTATTGTGCAGTGGAGAGTGCCTTGACCACCATCCTGAAAATGAGTGGGTAGTACGGAATTAAATCAGTATTTTTTTGAAAATGAGTAAGTAATAAGGGATGAACCCATACCAGCATTATGGTCCAGATCGCTCAAAGCATGGAAGATCCTACAGGAAACGTACATGGCCACATTGACTATTATATTTGTATAGCATAAAAGCCAGTATGGCTAGAGAAGGTGGGATCTGCAACTAACCATACAAATATGATTGCGAAATGTCTCATTTTTAAGAACAGTTTTATTAACATAACGTATCCTTTCCATGGCTGTCATCGTGGAAGGATTATAAGAGTAGAATAAAAATCTACATAAACAGCTCAGTGGTTAAGGCATTGGACTATGATTTGAAAGGTCTCAGGTTCAAATCCCACAATCACCAAGTTGTCCTTGTTCGGCGCTTGAGCAAGACCCTTAACCCTGAACTGCTCAGATGTGTTATGAGATAATAAATAAATGTAAGTCGCTCTGGATAAGGGTGTCTCCCTATATGTATGTAAAAAATAGACTTTTGATCATTTTGTACTCAAGCATGTAGGTCAGGGGTCGAG